>JAPFFP010043670.1:0-13027 GCA_026153255.1 Solanum medicagineum | reverse complement strand
ATTTGCAACGGTGTCGATTGAGCAACGACGACAACTTCAAATGTGACCAAGTGGATTACTTTGGGAGGGATTGTTCGAGGTGAGTCAACAAAGCTCAAACCGCTAGATCTACACCACTAGTTAGAGGAAATCAGAGAGATGGTACTCCTAGCACGTGTGAGGTAAAGACCAGTTGTGTGCCGCAGTAGTCTCCCAAATTAGAGAAACACTCCGGGATATTATGACAGGTATAAGTTGAGTCTTTACTTGCTTTTGATGCTATCCATGAGAGAAAAGTTTATGTTTCCAAGAAGTTTAATGTTTCCAACTAAGAGTGAAATTTGAGGTCTTGTAAAATCATAAGTAGAGTTGTTACCCTGAGCTAGAAAGATAATGAGGGAGAGAAGCAGACTGGGTAGTAAGAGTGGTGATTGATTGGGGTTTGTAGTTAGAGTTATGTACCTATTAGGTAAGTAATAAGGTGATGAATCTATTGATATAAAGTTTATGAAAGAGTCGTAAGTATCCTATGACCTTCACGATGTGGTATAGTGGAAGAGTTGTTGTCATGTTAGAGCACGTCTAAACAAGAAGAAAGCTATGCTATAGTTTTGTAGTATTTATACTATTGAGGGGGGAATGCAGATTTCGAATAAGGGAAAAAAGTGTTTTTCAATGTGATAGATCAAAATTAGGCTTATGATTTTTAATTGAAAGTTCATGAGACTCATCAAGTTATGAGCTTAGTCAGATAAGGAGATATGATTGAACAGGTGAGTGTTACTGAGTTGTGAGGAAGCGATGAGTTGGTTGAATATTCACTATGAGATTTTAGTAGGATTATGTTCCCTAAATATTTATCTAGTAGTTGTAAGTTAGCGTTAAAGAGGTATGTGATTGATGAACATGTTAGTACTAGACCCTAAGCTTGAATTTTGAGGAGTAACACGAAAGAAGAGATAGTGTCATGAAAGTGATAGTCTTAGTTGGAGATTTTCTCTAACAGACTTGCTATAGTATATGAAGATGCTAATTTATAAGGAAAATGATGTTATGGGTAGGGTACAAGTGCCCTTTAGGTGAGACTAGTGAAACGAGGATAGCTTAATATACAAGAAGAGACTTGAGATATGTATCCATGACTGTGTAAAGATGTCTGAAGCTCTAAGGTATGACTGCTATAAGAATCTAGACAATATTTTTGAGTTCAATGTGAAGTAGGCTGAGGTAAGCATTCGGTGTCATCCCGAGCACCTAAGTATACTAGGGTATGGATAGATGATGAGGATTTTTTCCATTATAGTCTAAGTCTTATACCGATGGGTTTATGAGAGCATAGGAGTTGAGGATTAGAAGGCAAAAGAGGAGGTTAGATTGTAAAAGTTGTGAAAAGTGGTTATGTACGCCATTAAGAGTAGCAAACACCGATAGAGAGTTCCATAGAGACAAGAGGAAGCTAAGAGTGATGTCGTTGGAAAGAGTCTGAGTAGCTAGTCATATGTATACGACTATAGCACAACAGAAGAGTTTAAGACATTCTTGTGGACGGTGATTCCCTCACCGTGTGAGATATGTGCTTATAGCCTAGTACAGAGTATTGATACGCAAACTTAGAGAGACGACCCTTGATCAAAGGGGGAGATAATATGAGAAACCAAAGTAGATCTTGAGTTTGATAGAGATGGGTTGATAGAGATGAGACATCAGTTCTTTTCATTTCATACGTTTCTTATTCTTTCATTGATGTGATACTCTCTTCATATCTGGTATGCGACTGCCACACCTATGCCTAGTCCCATATACCACTTATTGATTGTTACTCGAATTGTGAGGATGAAAAGCGATGAAGTTAGGATGAAAAGCGATGAAGTCATTCATTCATTTTGATCTTACCCCATGGATCTTAATGCCTCCACACCTATGTTAAAAAGATGCAACCTGAGTTTATACTACGCATAGTCCTTTGAACTTAGAATGAGTCTTGATAGACGAGAAAGATTGTACTTCTTTATGAAGGTCCTCAGATAAGACTTCTCGATTGAATCATTCTAATGATCTCCATTCCACGCCCTTAGAGTAATTTAGCTTTCCAGTCTTGATAGAAGTATTGACCATAGTAAAAGGGTGATGGTTGATGGGAGAGAGTGAGGGTTCTTAATTCTGATGTCATCTTACGCATACACTGACCTTCAGCTAGTTATGTCATTGTTGATGGTAGTACATAAGTTATGGATGATACGAGAGAATGAATGCTCCTGAATTGTGATAATGGAGTTGAGTTCCTATCCTTGAGTTGATGTTTCTTTTGAGCCTCTGCGTATTTGAATATGCAAGTCCGCGATAGTATTCGTGCCTAATAATGATGTTGGAGATAAAGTTTAAACTCTAGATGTTGTGTTTTAAGTCTATTCTTGAGAATGAGTATTTGAGTATCTGAGTATTTGAGTTCTTGATAGTATTCATGCTCACCTTGCACGGAGATGTAGTGAGTTGAGGTTTTGCCAAAGGGGGAGATGATGAGTTCCTCCAGGTCCAAATTGTGATGCTGATAGTAGTATACTGAGAGTGGGGGTAGATGAGGAGGAGTGAATGTAGCTTTGTTGTGATATTGTTGTGAAACTTGTGTCATGTAGGGATAAAGATAGGGAGAGGGAGAGAGATGATACCCTATGATTTGCAATAGATAGGTAAGAGTATGTTGGTGTGACTTTGAATGAGAGTTCATTGAATGGTGGAGGTAGAAGTGTTAAGTAGGCTTGAAGATTATAAGACATAGTTGAAGTGGTTAGAGTGATAGGATTGAATGCGTGGTTGTTATTATATAAGTATTAATGATAGATTATTGAAGACTTCGTGATGAGGGTTTCAAGTAAGGATAGGGGGTAGTTAAGAGGACTAGGGATCTCTTAAGTAATGTCCCTGAGAAAGTATAAAGTTGTGTATTGAGAGTTAGCCTTGTATGGATATGATCATCATAGCAATAGCACCTTTAGGATCAGAGGTAGGCTAGAAGGGCATAAGGGAATATGGATTGGTAGAGCTTTGAATAGGAGCTATGAGCTTAAGTTGATGGAGTAGAGCGTCGTAAAAGGGAGAACAATTGAGATGAGGTCCTAAGCTTGAGTGTTGTACATAGAGTCTTATGTATCAATGGTCCCATTCTCCATTAGAGTTGATGGTTTCCTTCTTGAGTTCGAAAGACTGATTGTCGAATGTGTTTGAACGTTTCTAATTGATTGAGTTTCGATGACTTATTCATTCTTGATGGTGAATATGTCTAAGAGAATATCTCTACTCTTGATCTGAACCAATTTATCTGTTCTGAGTGACTTGTGACTTTCTAGATTGGTTGGTTAAGTTTTGAAAAGAGTCTTGATCGTTATTTGTGCCTTAATCCTACATTTACTCGTCATTCGAGGATGAATGATCCCAAGGGGGAGATAATTTAACACCCCATGAAATTTTCGAAATACCTCTAGAATGGAATTATGCGCAATGTGTCTTCCCAAACTCGGATGGAAAATCTAAGATCGAATTTGTGACCAGCACGAAAAATTGGGTGGAGAAGTGGTCTCGACCCGATTTTAGAGCAACCGGATCGAAAAATAATTTTTTGATTTGAAAACAAAAACAGTGAGGGTACGCATTGGAACCACGATGTGGACCTGTCGCAGACCCACACTTATGTTTCGATTCAATTTTTTTCAACAGGAATTGGAAAAATCGATCGGAAAGCGATTTACAAAAAATTACACATAAAATGCATTTGATGAGTGCGCTTTTTGTGCATTTTTTTTAGAAAACTAGGTTTTCAGTACATTTTGAGTTTTTAGTCAAAAATTGTACTGGTGCGCGCCTAGTCCGCGTCGCGGATTGGGCATTCCAAAGTTGAAACATATTCTTTTCTTTTGAGGGGCATTCTATACTTTTCCCCACCCATCCTAGACTTAATCCACCACCAATATAAGTCATTTTTGGCCTAAAAAGGGTTTCAAACCTAGCTTAAAATCCCTGACACAAAAATAAAGTAGAAACCTTGAGCGAAGAAGAGGAGAAAGAGCTAGGGTTCAAAAGATTGAGGCTAACATCTTGAGAAATTGAGTGTCAAACTCCATATCAGATATGTAAGGCAATCCAAAGCATGTGATTATTCTCTCGTGTGCCCTTTTGATTGTAGAGGATGAATAGTTGAAGATGATGGGTTGGATCTGTAGAATTCTTGAATATGTTTACTGAAACTATTTTACTGTATCTATATTTTCTTGAAGTGACGATCATCATAATTGAATTACTTTCTTAAATGGTTTGATTGTATTATCTATTTGAGTATATATATTTTGCATGATTTCTTGGTTAAGGAGTACAAGAATGGGACTAGGGGTGAATGTCTAGAGCCTTGATCATATGGGTGTGCTTGCTTGTTGTGGTCTGGGTCCTGAGTTGAATGTGTTAAAGGTTGATCTTTTGAAATGATATCCTCAAAGCCTAAAAAGGGTTAAATGTAATCTTTACGGGATATTCCTAATTGCTTTACTTGATGAACTATGAATGAACAAATGTCCAAGTCCAAAAAAGACTAAATGATGACAAAGTTTAATGTTAATGTTTATGAGCATATTGAGTCTATGGAAGAAGTATCGAATACCGAAATGGGTAAGAGTGAGTCCCACTCGCACTCATAACTATATTGCCAATGCAGGTGAGGATTGAACCGTGAGAAAGCGGATGCTTCCTTACTCCCACATGAGGACTTAATTTATTTCTATTCTGGATCCAATTATGCACGCCCCTCTACCCCGACAAGGTGTTGGGCGGATGTCGCAATGACATTGGTTCGTTGTATCATCATTGACTCATAGGTGATAGTTGTAGGTTTGAAAAACTCTCATATAGGTTCCCTCTTGATAGTACTCAGATGTCCATGTAATGGCATGGGTCTTGACTGATGTTAAACATGATAGTATCCATTCCTTATTCTGAGATGAGATGAATACTTAAAGAGTTAATGTTTCCATGTTATCATGTTTATTTTGCTTGCTTTTAGCCTGTTTATATACCGTACATTCCACGTACTGATGCCACTCTGGCGCTGCTTCGTTTTATGATGCAGACTCAGTAGATAGAGGATTTCAGCAGGCGAATCGTTGAAGTCCAGACTTCCAGCTCCAGAAATTTGGTGAGCCCTCTCCTGCATTCAGAGGATGTCTTTTATTTCTTTTCTTTATGATTCAAGTCGTTATAAGTTTATAGTAGCCACGACCTGTCATGGTACCTTCCTAGATTGTTAGCTATAGATGCTTCATAGACATAGAGAGATGATGGTTTGATGTTCGGGTTCTTTTCCCTTTTTCCTTTTCTAAACTGAGTTTTCTTTACATTCTATGACGTTTGGTAGATATTGATGACTAGCTCTATGGCCTATGGCCTATATTCCTTTGACGAAAATGTGATAGGATAGAGTGCCCCCTAATATGCACTTTTACGTCCTCCGCTGATTTTAACGAAAGAACGAATGTAATGAGGCCAGGTGGTTCGCGTGGGAACTAGCAATAGTCTCTAAGTGCCAGTTAAGCCTAGGGTGCCCTCTCGGGGTGTGATAAACTTGATACCAGAGCACGAGTTCAAGAGTCCTAGGGGGTCTATGAAGCCGTCTCTAGTAGAGTCTTTATTAGTAGTGTGAAGTTCTCCAAATCCATAATTTGGAGGGTCTAGGACATTTAGGAATTGTTTCCCTTCTTTCAGATTCCAAATCGTGCGATAAAGTCAAACTCTATGACATTTCTTTTTTAAATCGTGCATTACACTTTGCTGACCATACCTTCTCAACGCACTGTGGACTTGAGGAATATCATCAGCATCGAGAAGCTTGAGTCTACTACTGAGCTTGTTGTGCATGATCGATGGGTAGAAGAGGACAAGGAGAGTGAGATGGAAGAAGCTTGGGGCGACAAGGGAAATAGGTTCCCCTTTCTGTAGAGACCCTAGAGTTATATGCCACCACCAATGAGTACATCTACATCTAGCAGTAGATATAATCTGAGGCCGAGGAGAGACCCATCTTTCAAGGTTCTTAATCTTCCATCCTGAGGGAGAGTGACTCTAGAACCTAAAGGGGATAATATGGAAGGTGTGCCAAACTTCATTTGGACGGTGTCGATTGGGCACCGATCACTGCTTCAAATGTGGCCAAGCGAATCACTTTTGGAGGGATTGTCTGAGGCGAGTCAACAAATCTCAACCCGTTATATTTACACCAATAGTTAGAGGAAATCAGAGAGATGGTACTCCTAGCACAAGCGAGGCCATAGACCAGTTGTGTGCCGCAGTAGTCGCCTAGATTAGATAAATACTCTGGGATGTTATAACATCTATAAGTTAAGTCTTTACTTGCTTTTGATGCTATCCATGAGAGAAAAGTTTATATTTCCAAGAAGTTTAATGTTGCTAAATAAGAGTGAGATTTGAGGTCTTGTAAAACCAAAAGTACTGTTGTTACCCCTGAGTTAGAAAGATAATGAGGGAGAGGAGAAGACTGGGTAGTGAGAGTGGTGGTTGATTGAGGTTTGTAGGTAGAGTTATATACCTATTAGGTAAGTAATAAGGTGATAAATCAGTTGATATAAAATTGATGAAAGAGTCGTAAGTACCGTATGACTTTCACGATGCGGTACAGGAGAAAAGTTGCTATCATATTAGAGCACGTCCAAAGAAGAAGAAAGTTATGCTGTATTGTAATATTTATACTATTGAGGGTGGAGTGCAAATGGTGAATAGGGGAAAAATAGTGTTTTCAATGTGATAGATCTAAATTAGGCTTATGATTTTTAATTAAAAGTTCATGAGACTCATCATGTTATGAGCTTAGTCAGATATAGTGAGTGGTAATGAGTTGTGAGGAAGAGATGTGTTGATAGAATATTCACTACGAGATTTTATTGGGATTGTGTTTTTTAAGTATTTATCTAGTAGTTTTAAGTTAGCAATAAAGAGGTGTGTGATAGATGCACATGTTAGTACTAGACCCTAAGCTTGAATTTTGAGAAGTAACATGAAAGAGGAGATAGTATCATAAGATTAGTAGTCTTAGTTGGAGATTTTCACTAAGAGACTTGCCATAGTGTATGAAGATGCTAATTTGTACGGAAAGTGATGCTATGGGTAGGGTACAAGTGCCCCTTAGGTGAGACTAGTGAAACGAGGATAGCTCAATAGATAAGAAGAGACTTGAGATGTGTATCCATGATTGTGTAAAGATGTGTGAAGCTCTAAGTTATGATTGCTATAAGAATCTAGACAATATTTTTGAGTTCAATATGAAGTAGGCTGAGGTAAGCATTCTGTGTCATCCCGAGCAACTAAGTTGATTGGAGTTTATGGAGCGATGATGAGGAGTTACCCATTATAGTCTATGTTTCATACCGATTGGTTTATGAGAGCAAAGGAGTTGAGGGTTAGCAGGGAAATGAAGAGGTTAGATTGTAAGAGTTGTGAAAAATGGTTACATACGCCATTAAGAGTAGCAAATACCAAGAGAGAGTTCTATAGAGACAAAAGGAAGCGAAGAGTGATGTCATTGGAAAGAGTTTGAGTAGCTAGTCATATGTATATGACTATAGCATAACATAAGAGTTTAAGACATTCTTGTGGAAAGTGATTCCCTGATCGTGTGGAGATATGTGCTTATAGCCTAGTACAAAGTATTGATTCTCAAACGTAGAGAGACGATCCTTGATCTAAGGGGGAGATGACGTGAGAAACTAAAGTAGATCTTGAGTTTGATTGAGATGGGCTGATCGAGATGAGACATCAGTTCTTGTCATATCATACATTTCTTATTCTTCCGTTAAGGTGCTACTCCCTTCAAATTTGGTATGCGACTACCACGCCTATGGCCTAGTCCTATATACAACCTATTGATTGTTACTCGAATTGTGAAGATGAAAAGCGATGAAGTCATTCATTAATTTTGATCTTACCCCATGGATCTAAGTGCTTCCACTCCTATGTTAAATGAGATACGACTTGAGTTTTATATTACGTGTAGTCTTGTGAACTCAGAATGAGTCTTGCCAGACGAGAAAGATTATACTTCTTTATGAATGTCCTTAGATGAGATTTCTTGATTGAATCGTGCTAATGATCTCCGTTCCAAGCCCTTTGAGTAATTTAGCTTTCCAGCCTTGATAGAAGTATTGATGGTAGTAAAAAGGTGATGGTTGATGAGAGAGAGTGAGAGTTCTTGATACTGATGTCATCATATGCATACACTGACCTTGGGATTGTTATGCCATTGTTGATGGTAGAGATGAGTTATGGATGGTGGGAGAGAATGAATACTTCTGAATTGTGATAATGGAGTTGAGTTCCTATCCTTGAGTTGATGTTCCTTTTGACCTCTGCATATTTGAGTATGCAAGTCCGTGATGGTATTCGTGCCTAATAATGATGTTGGAGATAAAGTTTAAACTCTAGATATTGTGTTCTAAGTCTATTCTTGAGAATAAGTATTCGTGTATTTGAGTATTTGAGTTCTTGATGATATTCATGCTTACCTTGCATGGAGAGGTAGTGATTTGAGGTTTCACAAAAAGGGGAGATTATGAGTTCCTCCAGGTCCAAATTGTGATGCTGATAGTAGTATACTGAGAGTGGGGGTAGATGAGGAGGAGTGGATGTAGCATTGTTGTGATATTGGTGTTAAACTTGTGTCATGTAGGGATAGAGATAGGGAGAAGGAGAGAGATGATACCCTATGATGTGCAACAGATAGGTAAGAGTATGTTGGTGTGACTTTGAGAGAGAGTTAATTGAATAGTGGAGGTAGAAGTGTTAAGTAGGCTTGAAGATTCTAAGACATAATTGAAGTGGTTAGAGTGATAGGCTTGAATGCATGGTTGTTATTACGTAAGTATTGATGATAAACTATTGAAGACTCTGTGATGAGGGTTTCAAGTAAGGATATGGGGTAGTGAACAGGACTACGGATCTCTTAAGGAAAGTCCATGAGAAAGTATAGAGTTAAGTACTGAGAGTTATCCTTGTATGGATATGATCATCATAGCAATAACACCTTGAGGCTCAGAGGTAGGCTTGAAGGGAATAAGGGGATGTGGATAGGCAGAGTTTTGAATATGAGTTGTGAGCTTAAGTTGATGGAGTAGAGTGTCATAAAAGGGAGCACAATTGAGATAAGGTCCTAAGCTTGAGTGTTGTATATAAAGGCTTATGTATCGATTGTCCCATTCTCCATTAGAGTTGTTGGTTTCCTTCTTGAGTTCAGAAGACTGGTTGTTGAATATGTTAAACATTTCAAATTGATTGAGTTTTGATGACTCATTCGTGCTTGATTGTAAACACGTCTAAGAGAATATCTGTACTCTTGTTCTGAGCCTATTTATTTGTTATAAGTGACTTGTGACTGTCCAGATTGGTTGGTTGAGTATTGAAAGGAGTCTTGATCATTATTCGTGCCATATTCCTACCTTTACTCATCATTCGAGGATGAATGATCCCAAGAGAGAGATAATTTAACACCCCATGAAATTACCAAAATACCCCTAGAATGAATCATGTGCATAACGTGTATTCCTAAGCTCGGATGAAAAATTCGAGATCGAATTTGCAATCAGCACAAAAAACTGGGTGAAAAAGTGGTCTCGACCTAATTTTAGAGCAAACGGATTGAAAAATAATTTTTTGCGAAAACCAAAACAGTGAGGGTACGCGTTGGGGCCTTGATGTGGACATATCGCGTACCCACACTTATGTTTTTTTTCAATTCTTTCGATGGAAATTGGAAAAATCGATTGAAAAGCGATTTATGAAAAATTACACATAAAATGCATTTGATGAATGCGATTTATGTGTATTTTTATAAAAAACTAGTTTTTCTGCACATTTTAAATTTTCAGTCAAAAAATGTATTAGTGTGCGCCCATCGCATCGCGGACTAGGCATTCCAAGTTGAAACTTTTTTTTCTTTTGAGGGGCATTCTAGACCTCCCCCCCTTCCTAGACTTAATCCACGACCAATATAAGTCTTTTTTGGCCTAAAAAGGATTTCAAAAATCTTAAAATCCCTTATGCAAAAACTAAGTAGAAACCTTGAGCGAAGAAGAGGAGAGAGAGCTAGGGTTCAAAGGATTGAGACTAACTTCTTGACAAAATTGAGTGTCAAACTCCATACCAGGTATGTAAGGTTGTCCAAAGCATGAGATTGTTCTCCCATGTACCTCTTTGATTGTAGAGAATGAATAGTTGAAGATGATGGGTTCAGTCTGTACAATTCTTGAATATTTTTACTGAAACTATTTTACTGTATCTATATTTTCTTGAAGTGATGATCATCATAATTGAATTACTTGCTTAAATGGTTTAATTGAATTATCTATTTGATTAGATATATTTTACATGATTTCTTGGTTAAGGAGTATAAGAATCGGACTAGGGGTGAATGTCTAGAGCCTTGATCATATGGGTGTGCTTGCTTGTTGTGGTCCGGATCATGAATTGAATGTGTTAAAGGTTGATGTTAATGAAATTGATATCGTTAGAGCCTAAAAAGGGTTAGATGCAATCTTAATGGGATATTCATAATTCCTTCACTTGATGAATGATGAATGAACAGATGTCCAAGTCCAAAAGAGACTAAATGATGACAAAGCTTGATGTTAATGTTTATGAGTATTTTGAGACTATGGAAAAATTATCGAATACCGAAATGGGTAAGAGTGAGTCTTACTCGCACTCATAACTACATCGCAAAGGCAGGTAAGGGTTGAACAGTGAGAAACTGGATGCTTCATTAGTCCCACAAGAGGACTTAATGTTATTTCTATTCTGGATCCAATAATGCACGCCCCTCTACCCCGGCAAGGTGTTGGGCGAATGTGGAAATGACATCGGTTCGTTGTATCATCTTCAACTCCTAGGTGATGGTTGTAGGTCCAAGAAACTCCCATATAGGTTCCTTTTTGATAGTACTCAGATGTCGATGTGATGGCATGGGTCTTGATTGATGTTAAATGTGATAGTATCTATTCCTTGTTCCGTGATGAGATGAATACTTGATGAGCTAATGTTTCCATTTTATCCTGTGTATTTCGCTTACTTTTAGCCCGTTTATATACCATACATTTCACGTACTGATGCCACTCTAGTGCTGCATCATTTTGTGATGCGGATTCAGTAGACAGAGGATTTTAGCAGGCGAAGCGTTGAAGTCCAGACTTCCATCTCCAAAAATTTGGTGAGCCCTCCCCTGCATTCGGAGATATCTTTTATTTCTTTTCTTTATGATTCAAGTTGTTTTGAGTTTGTGATAGTCACTGCACCTTCTTAGATTGTTAGCTATAGAGGTTTCATAGACAGAGAGTGATGATGGGTTGATGTGGGGGTTCTTTTTCCCTTTTCCTTTTCTAAACTGAGTTTCTTTACATTCTGATGGCCTATGTCCCATCTTCCTTCGATTGAAATGTGATAGGATAGAGCGCCCGCTGACATGCACTTTTACGTTTTCCGTTGGTTTTAATGAAAGAACGAATGTAATGGGGTCAGATGGTTCACTTGGGGACTAACAATAGTCTCTAAGTGCTTGTTACGCCTAGGGTACCCTCCTAGGGCATAACACCACAACACCTTATACAAATAAATTATATATACATAATCTCAATACTTATATATAATCACTTATTTATCTATATTGGTCGTTTGTATATTAATACAAATATTTGTATGTAATACGTTATTTGCATAAATATATCTATATACAAATGAAAATAATTTTCTTTTGATGCATATATGTGTCATCTGTACATATATATACAATTGCAATTCTTGCATACATAAATGGCACATGTTATTGTACTTTTGACCAATAAATGATACACATACATATTCACATATCAAATACATTCTATACAAATGTATACACAGGATCCTATATACATATAAATATATTCATTCAATAGTTTGTACAAGAATGAAATCATTTTCACCGACACATATACAAATCATCCATATATACGAAATATATACCTTCAATCATAAATCCACTTTTGACAAATGCATTTAAAAATCAAATATATAAATTTCGCATAAAAAATTTTCAAATATTTTTCTTTTTGGTAGTAATAGGAAATAATATATTACTTAGTAATATGCATCCATACATAGTAGTTGCAGAGGCATTGTCCCACTGGTTCCCAACCAAGAAGGATTGTTCATCATTACAAAAAATAAGATTAGAGCTAGTCTTGCTACTAAGTGCTAGGTTAGTACTTCTTCTTGCAAAAAGAGTTCCACACTTGTCTGCATTGAGTGCTTCTTGAACACATAAAGGCTGAACTTCAAAAAGAGTGATTGTTTTCATGCCGTACATTCTTGAGTCCTCCTTTGCCAATGTACCTGCAACCCTGTTACCTTCATGATAAACATATTTAATTGGGGGGTTCCTCAAGCGACGCAGTTTCTCCCTGTAATCAAAGATAATCGTTTGAAATTTTAGTTGCGAGTTATGTAGGAGTGAGATAATAGTGCTGCTGTCCGCATTAACCTCTAATGGAAGTAATTTGTGTTCGCAAGCAATTTATAATCCTTGTAATAAAGTTGTTATGTCTGTTTGAATCATGCAGACACCTCTTAGGGATCCTATGAATCCTAGTACCCAATCACCTATTTCATTCTTAAAAAATCCTTCTGTCCCCTCCCCCCCCTCCCCGGTTAGTGTTGCTATTGAAAGGCTCGTCAATATTTAATTTGAAGCCTCTTGTTGGAGGATTCTATTTGATGTAAACGTAATTGATTGCTCTTATAATCCTTGCTTTCCCTACTAGAGATAGATACTCTATTGCTCTGATGTAGGGAGTAGGACAATGAGTTTTAACATTCTGGTTTGAGAAGGCTCATTCATTTCTTGCTAGCCAGGCATTCTGTAAGTAGAATGGGAAAACTTCACTCCTTTTAATTTGTTTTGGATTGAGAATTTTAGGTGAGCTATTTGTTCCAACCAGTCTTCAGAGCTGGAGTTTTGAATTTGAATTATTTTCAG
>JAPFFP010043669.1:0-13027 GCA_026153255.1 Solanum medicagineum | reverse complement strand
GAGACTATCAAAATATACTGGCTATTGAGTTTGATCTGTGATTATATGCTACCTTGTGCGCTGAATATAGTATCTACATCTGGTTAGTTTTATATACATGATATGCCAGCGGTTATCTATATTCTTCCTAAGTACTTCTGGTAGAATTTACTGATTAAACATTATTCTATGTTGCCTTGTGGTTTATATGATCTTGTATACTATTGTTATCTATTATGTACATGGGCCACTAGTTAGTGACAGGAGAGATACCCCATGTTATGGGGACAATCATAGTTGTGCCCTTAAAGGAGCATTGTGTCATGAAATACATAATGTGTTAAGACTGAGCTACTGGTGGGTTAGACATGGAAGTGTAACCCTATTAGCAATGTGTAGCTTATATCCTATGGGATTTCTAGGCTATCTGTGACAAGACACTAGTTACATGGGATAGTCCTAGAGACTGGCATCCTGTTAAGAGGGGCACATTTTCAGTGGGCCAGCACAAGGTTGTCTTAGGCGAATACTTTGTGGCAGTTGGGATATGATATGATTTTGGTGGGTTTCATGCTTTTGATTGTCTATTCTCTTGGGCCTTAGCTTAGGTTACACCGACGCTGCCCTATGAGTTGCTTTACATAGAGAAGGGGCCTGGGAAAGGCCGAATATGGGCTAGTGCCCTAAGACTGGCATGTGTGCTTACTTGACTTGTATCTGTATGAATGTGTACAACTTGTTACTACTAAGATATGATTAACAGGAGATAGTGCATTCATTATATATCATACTGCATCTTGACTATGGTATAGATATAAATCGGTTGAGTTTGGTATCCTAGATATTTGTGATTTCTCGTAATGGTCTATGTTTACTCTGGCCACTTGTGATTTATGAGGTTATGGTATGCTTGGCCTTGATGAGGCATGATTCTGTAGTGAACTATGACATATATACTTTGGTGTATTGTTAACCGTTATTCTGCATTGGTTCATTTCATCGGAGACTGGGGTATCTGTTGTATGTGAGAGAGGTGCTGATTATGATTATGTGGGTTGGATTGATTCTGTGTGATACCTAGGTTGATAGTGTCATCATCTACCTTACTCTGGGCACGATGCAATTATCATCACTTACTTTTATTCTGGGCACGATATGACTTTAAAGTTCCAAATTTGGATAGATTGGTTGAGTGATTGATTGATTGATACCTTGAGTCCCAGATGACGTTCCTCGTTGATGTTAGAGCATCGGTGACCATGCTCGAGTATCTGAGTTTGACGAGTTACGCGCCCCATGTTCTGAGTTCCGAAGGTCACGCCTGAGCGCAGGGTGACGGATACTGATTCTACGGAGCGACCGCCGGTTGAGATTTGGCTTGAGGATCCTGATTAATATTCTGTCGGGCTGGGCCCTGTGATTGACATCCTAAGATAAGAAACTATTGTTTATGTAAGGGGATTTTTTTTCTCCCACAAAGGATATGCCGCACCATTATGTTGTGTGTCAAACCATCTGGCCCTGGCTAACTACTCGACCAGAGGCCAAATCAGAGGACTACAGATCAGGTGTCACGTGCTGGCACAGGGTCGAGGACCCGGTTGACTTATGATTGTTAGTGCGAGGCACGTGATTACTTACCTGTGGATCCACTGACCTAATCACACCCCAATTACATGTGGGTGTACCTTCTAGGCCTATGGGGGCTCAGGGGATGCTCATGATTAGATACTAGGGCCTTACACCCACGTATATTAACCTTGTTCAGATGATATGAAGAGTTGGGCTCTATGATGGTTCTATGGGATTCAATGATGGTTTTGAGGGATTCTGTGATTTTTGTCGGCATTATTACTATGCACCGGTGTACTTTTGGGCTTATGGGGGCCCAATTGCATACAAGCATAGATAATACGGCCTTGCACCCACGTACAACACTATGCCTCAGTTAGGGGTCATTGTGGTATGGGCCTACGTAGTTTTCATCAGTAGTATCGATGTTTATCACTTGGGTTGGTTTACTTATCATTGTTCATCTCCTTGGTTGGTTCAATGGTGGTTTGAGGGTTTCAAGACATGCCTATGCCTTGATCTGAGTTCGTTTTGCTATATACTGGTGCTCACCCCTACTTCTGCATCTTTCCATGGTGTGGGTCTAGTACGGGACGTGATAGCTGAGTTGGGGAACTTCAAAAGCACTTAGGAGACTTTTGGTGAGCAGCGACAACTCTGTCTTCTTCGCAGTCTCCTTCCTGTTGATGGTCGTCTTTTGTCTCCAAACATTGGCCTTGTATGGTAGTGTTATTTATTTGCAGAGGAACTTTGAGTTTGTATACTATTATGATTATTGATATATATGTACATGATATGTCCTTGTGTTTATCGTAGCTTTGTACAGTTGACTTCCTAGTTTTTGGTAGGTTTCGACGTATATATCATTTTTGTATTAATCTAGTTTGGACTAGAGAGCTAGGGAAAGTAACCTTGGGTTGGGACTTGGCTTGCCTGTAGATTGGACCTAGTAGGCACCATCATCACTGTAACCAAGTTGTGACAAGGTGGTATCTGAGCTTAAGATTCACCTGTCTTAGCTGTACAAAGCTACCTTCTAGTAGAGTCCTATAGATAGGTGCAGAGACGTCTGTGGCTTATCTCTAGGAGGCTACAGGATGTTTAGGTACTTTCCTGTGTTATTTATTTGGTTGTGCATTTTCTTAATGGTTTTTTAATTTCTAAGAATTTTGCTCCGTTCGTCCCTCCACGTGGATGTCGAGTAAAGGCAGACTTCGAGCACGGGAAGTGTTGATTGTCAATCCCAGATGGGGAACATCCCCTAGAGGCCTTTAAGTAGAGGCTAGATGCCCTCGAGTTGTAATAACCGGATGAGGAAGCTTGCTGGTAATGAGAATTTAAAAGGGCCTCAGAGGCAGGCTTTGTGATTAGTACTTGATTGGTAGTGGCTATGTATTGCTCTATGAGAGATGTTGTTGGGAATGGAGTTCTGTGATATGTATATTCGTATGTCAGCAGTTGGTTAAAGGTTATATGGGTTGTGAGCACTCTTGATAGAGATCTTGAAGGCGAGATAAGTTGAGATTGAGGTAAGACTAAGCATTGGTACCTTTCGAATATCCGTATTCGATTATTTACCTACTGCTTCGACCTATTGGGTTTCTGATGTTGATGAGTATGTGTACTTGGTCGGATTCTGAGTGGTTGTTGCCTATGTTATGATTATACCTTGTTGGTGGCTGAATGTAAGCCAAACCTTGTAATTTACACCTATGACTATTTCGATGCTTGCCTATTGGGGTGGGTAGTTTGATACTGGCGTATATAGTATTTGAGAAACTAGCTGTCAGATATTCCCTTGGATATACCTTGGGCTTCTATGGGCATGATTTCCTATGGTGATTTTGTTGATGTAGGATTCTCCTAATTTTGTGGTCACTGGATTGTGAGATAGATGTTATGCCTGGAGGCTTAGTTGGGCTTTCTATTGTTATATCAGATATCATTGCGTTATTAGATAAGTTGTTGGCCCCTCTGCCCTGGGGATTTGTTATGAGTGTTAGCCAACTGGGATTGCGTTATCCAAATTCCTGGGTATGCTTTCCAGTGGGATGTTGATCACCTTGTCGAGTTGCTTTATATTGAGTTATAGGTTTATATTGTTAGTTGCATCGTAGCTTACCGCCCACTTAAGTATGAGTTTTGGGTTTCTTTTACTCCAAGTCAAATATTGAGGTAGTAGAAGATCCCTTTTATTAATGGGGGATTAGGTATAAGGATTCTTCATGATGGTGATATGGTGGTCGAGTGATATTGTCGGATGGCCTCACTTTTGATATTGCCCTGGGGGCGGATTGACTATCTTCTATGATGTAGTTATGGATGTCATACTCTAGTTGGCTGGTTTGCACCTACAATGCTGGAACCTTATGGTATAGACTTGTTACAGGACGCCTTAGCCAAGGTCGGGGTGTTTGATATAGATTGAGGATAGCTTCGAGTTGGCACCTAAGGTTATACTGATCATGGACATTGATATGTATAGCTTGAGATTTAGGACAGAGCGGTTCTGAGAATGTCACCCCCGATGGAAGTCATGTGGATCGAAGGGTGAGGTGAGCTTGGGCCTGATATGTCAGCTTTATTGAGGTTTCGGAATGGGTTGGACCGATTGCATTTGAGTTGGACCTACCTCTAGCTTGTTCCACTATACATCTTGTTCTCTATGTATCGATGGTGTGCCGGTTTATTGCAGATGAGTTATATGTACCCCAGAATGTTTTTGTTGAGTTAAAAGATGGTCGAATATCGTTAAGGGAGGTTTTGGTAGGAAACAATCTTGGGGGTTTATACCCGGATCTTTTGTGGCCATTATGAGTAATTGATGATGTCTATCAGGCTGACTAATGTTGTATAGTAAGGATTTGGTGACTCGTAAGCATCGTTGGATGCTGTTGCGGTTCTTGCCACAGATTAATTGTTAGATGCTATAGAATGAGGGCCTAAATGGTAATAACTACTGAGGACCAAGGTTGAGAAGTGAGATACGAATGTCTGGGCATGAAGAGAAGCACAAAGAGCCTTTTGAATGGGTAGTCTATTAGGTATTTGCTACATTGGTGAGTGTTTGGTGGTGATGTCGGGTGGATTGAACATCAAGGGAAGGGGTTTTGGCCTTGTGTGTGAATGAGAGCATATTAGCTATTGCCCTCAGTTATTTGGTTAGCCCGCGGGACATTTCTAGTTGATTAGGGGAATCGCTTGTATAAGCAAGCCAAGAATGGAGTAAAGGTCGTATATGTAAACTACGAGTACAGTTATGAACAACCATGATTTCCGAACATTTGGTTATATAGTAAGGATAGGTTTGTCTAGCTGATTGATCCTCAAAACTTGTCTGCTAATTAAGTGGATGGGCAAACAATGGATTTTTGGGACTTTCTTTTGGAATTGCCACACCGACTTGATGTTATATATAGACGGGTGGTGGGATTTCTGGATAGTGATGGTGGTACTAAATTATTATAGAATATGAAAAATGCTTGTGACTTATATACTTGTGGTGAGGATTGGAGCATACAGGTATGCTTGTGTTCGTACTTCTATGGACGAAAGTCTTATTAGTAGGGGATGTTGTAATGACCCTCCATGTCAATTTTATAGTTTTGCTGTTATTATACTGATTTGAGCATGGGTATAGTGACGTTGGGACTATTGGGGTGATTATTGGTCGGGTTATTTGGAAGTTTGGTTGATTTTTGAGTTAGTCGAGAAGTTATACTCATAAAGTGAGTTTCTGGGTAAGGTCCTAGTACACGACCTCAAAATGGAATTCTAACGATTCCATTAGCTTCAGAATAGTCAAATTAGGTTAGGGACATGCTTGGTGTAATTATGTTGTGGATTACAAACTTGGCCACCGAAATTGATTAATAGTTGACCCAATCAATGCTCTCACGAACTGTGCCTCAAATGAGAATTTTGATAGCGCGGTAAGCTCGGTAATGTTGATTTTGGTGTACGTCAACCCTTCGCTTGATATCAGAGACTTCTGGATGTGATTTGGACCCCCGTGGGCTTTCCATTAAAAGTTGCGTATAAAGAAGTAGGACCCTTACCTTATCATAAGAAGCTCTATTGGAAATTCTGATTGCACTGTCGGGTCCGAAACGTCAAAATCCATAGGGTTACATAGTTAGTTTGTGAAAATTGAATTTCGAACAAGCCTGAAATGACGAAAAAGAGATTGAGGAATGATTGGAAAAAGAGAGGGCGAGGTGGCAAGGTTCTGGGGGACAACACATGTGCAGACAGGGTTTGCCACGTGTCAGAGACATGTCAGCCATGCCCTTTTTCTATATATTTCTTTTGGAATATATGTTATATATCCCTCCCGACTTTGCTCGGCAATTGCGAGCTCATTTCTTATTTGATTTGAGTGATTCAAAAGGCTACATGACTCAATGTTTTGCAAGGAACATTGTGGTGAAGTCAAATTTGGGATTTGAGACGCATTTTAAGGTAAATCTCTCTTTTTCATCATTGATATATCGAGAATGAGTGAAAACTTTACATTGTAATATCTCAATCATTTCTTAACGAAATTAAGTGAAATTTGTGTTTAAATTATTGTACGTTATGAGAGCAACACTTCGGTGTGCTGGTTGTTCTCTGATTTGGTTTGGTGTTTGAGAATTTTTATTGAGAAAGATTTGAAAAGAATGTTTTTCTGGTAAAGTTTTTAACTTCGTTTCTGGGCCTTTTCTCGGTCTTTTGGGATCCATTTTGGCCCGAATTTTTGACTATGGACTCAAGGTGATATGAGGATCATTTTACGGGGATTGGTTTGGCATTTCAAGCATGGGCCATGATTTTCCCCATTTTAGTTGTAATTGATGTAATTTCAATCGTTTCTTGAGATTTTACAGCCAAATCAATCATAATGACCTTGTGACTTATGTTTTGATAGTTGAGCAGCATCAGGAGGTGATTCGGAGAGGGAATATATACATATATATAAAAAATGTTATGGGACGGTAGTTGTTTTATTGAGGGTTGTGTTGGTTGTAGCTACTGTATTACCTGAGTTCTTACATTATATGACTACGAAGGACTAAAAGGGGTTGGCAAGAGATGTGAACATGTGACAGGTATGTACACTGAGCTTGACTCTTCCTTGTATGTGTGAGGCTATTAGAATATACTAGCTATTGAGGTTGACATGTGATTACATGCTACCTTGTGCGCTAAATCTAATATCTATATTTGGCTGGTATGTATTTGTATGATATGGCTGCAATTATCTGTATAATTTCTAAGTACTTCTGGAAGAAATTCATGATTAAACATGATTCTGTGTTGCTTGTGGTTTATATGATCTTGTATACTATTGTTATCTATTATGTCTATGTGTCACTAGTTAGTGACTAGAGACATACCCTGTGTTGTGGGGACAGTCATAGTTGTACCTCTAAAGAAGCATTGTATCCTATAATATGTGATGCATTAACACTGAGCAACTGATAGGTTAGAGATAAGCGTGTAACCCTGTTAGCGAGGTGTAGGATATCCTATAGGATTTCTAGGCTATCTGCGAAGGGACACTAGTTACATAGGTTAGTCCTAAGGACTGGCATCCTGTTCAGAGGGACGCATTTTCAGTATGTGGGCACATGGTTGTCTTAGGTGATATCCTTTGTTGCCTTGGGTTACGGTATGATTCTGTGGGTATCATCCTTCTAATTTTTTATTCTCTTGGGCCTTAGCTTAGGTTACACGGACGCTGCCTTATGAGTTGCTTTACATAGAAAAGGGGACTAGGAAAGGTCGAATATGGGCTAGTGCCCTGAGACAGTCATGTGTTCTTAAGTGACTTATACATGTATGAATGTGTACAACTTGTTGCTACTAAGATATGATGACTAGGAGACTGTGCATTGATTATACATCATATTGCAGCTTGACTTGGTATAGATATGACTCGACTAGATTTGGGTACCCTGGATATTTATGATTTGCCATAATAGTCTATGTTTACTCTAGGAACTTGTGATTAACGAGGTTATTATATACTTGGCTTTGATGAGGCATGATTCTGTAGTGATCTATAAGCAAGATGAAAATAATGCAATAATCCTCCGAAGTAAAGCAGGCTCACCAACTCAGCTGAAATGCTCAGATCCTCAAGGGTGTGTCGGTTGACGATCTCTAGTACCTGCCTCTACATCATAAAATGATAAAGTCCAAAAAGGGACATTAGAAGGTGGAATATACTAGTATGTGAAATAGTTGAACAAAACGGAAACATATAGAACAATATTGAAACAACATCAACTCAAAATAATACTCAAATCAAAACGTGGTCTATCTAAAGCAAGAATAAAGAGTAGACAAATGACTCATCAACCAATCAAACCTTATCAATCAACTCAGACTCAACTCAATAGAACTCAGCTCGACTCGACTCGACTCAGAGTACTCAAGATGGGAACTTTCTGGGAGTTTCTCATATCCTACAACAACCACTTATGAGCCAGTGATTGTACAACAATCTTATTGATGTTGCCACAACCATTCCGCACTTGCCAGGTAAGGAACGCATATGATCCACAAGAGATCTAACCTCTACAGTCCTCTATAGGTTAATGGACTTTTCCTAAAGAGGGGACCATATGATATAATGGTTCCATCCTCATCCTATGCTTGGCGATGTAGTTAATACGTGTGAGTGGGAGTCACTCTTACCCATTTCGGTGCTCGATATTCCTCCGAAGACTCAATGCTCATAAGACTCCTCCTTATCTCAATTGGCCTCATGGTTGCAGTCATCAAGTCATTTAGTCTCATGGAGACTCTCATCATCTCATTAACTCAAACTCTAAAGTCCTCTATTGTTTTCAGGGGATTTAACTCATCTCAATTAACTCAATTCTCAATTGAAGAACTCAAAGACTCAAATCATCATTTTTAGAAGAATGCATTTAGAACAGAACTCAAGAACTCAATTATAAAGACTCATAGGATCATCAAGCTCAAGTAACTCAATCTCATACTCACATCAAGATTACCATAAACATACTCAAGTCAAGGCTCTAGACTCCATCCCTAGGTTAATTCATGCATGCTTTCCCAAAGTCAACATATAGGATTTATACAATATCTCATAAAAAATATTCAATTCAAGGAACAAGTTTATGATGATTATCAAAATATGAAAATACATGTATAGATATAATTTTCAAGAAAATAATCAAGAAAATATTTCAAGAAACATATATGGGGACTCATGGACCCTCAACTCCACTATTACCAGCAATGGGGCACATGGGAGAACAATCTCATGCTTTAGTTTAGCCTTGCATACCTAGCATGAAGCTTTTGACAATTAATCCTCAAGAACTATCCTCGAACTCCTTAAGTTTACGCTCCTCTTCTCTTCTCTTTACTCCTAGTATTTTTCAAGAAATTAGAATGGCTTAGAATGGGGTCTAAAACTCTTTTTACGTTCAAATCGGCCTATTTTGATCATGTTTTGAGTTTATGAGGGGTTGACAAAGGTCTAGAATGCCTCTCACGAAAAACTGAAAAAAAGTCTGCCTCGGTACATATGCGGACCCTATCAATTTTGGATGTTTTTTGCCAAAAAATTCTCCGTACGAGTTCTCTAATCCCATAAAAAATTTTGGAATAATATTAAATGTTGGTCCGCGGCAGGTGCGTATCGCACACCTGTCGCGCACCCTCACTAGAAATCGTTTTCGCATCAAAAATTATCTTTTTATCTGGTTTCACTAAAAATCAACCGTGACTACTTTACTACTCGATATTTCATGCTAATCGCATATCCGACCTCATATTTACCATCGGGGCATGAGAAAATGCATTATGTGCACATCTCCCCTTTGGAGAGTATTTTGGTAATTTTATCGGGCGTTACATCGTCTTCCCGTTGGAATCATTCGTCCTCGAATGATGAGTAAAAGTAGACATCAAGGAACAAATAAACTCAAGACTCATCTAAATACGCACTCAATAACTCAAACTCTCAACTCCTCATCAACCTCAACAAACTCTACTCAGATTGAAGAATAGACATATCAACTCAAGAATAGAAATATAAATTTCATCAAGGGTAAGAATATTAGCCTCAACATTCTCCTCAGTAGGCACGAATAGATGCAAATATTTAGCTCTCATCTCTTCCTCAGCCTCCCATGTGGCTTCCTCAACGAATTAATTTCTCCACAAGACTTTGAGTGAGGTGATCTCTTTGGTTCTAAACTTTCAAACCTAATGATCAAGGATTCAGATTGAAATCTCCTCAGGACAAGCTATCCTATACTCCATACTCTTAACAGGGATCACTAAGGCAGGATCTCCCAAGCACTTCTTCAACATCGTGATGTGGAACACTGGATGAATTGCGTCTAACTAGGCAGCTCTAACTCATAAGAAACCTTTCCAATCCTCTTCACAATCTGATATGGACCAATATAGCAAGGACTCAATTTCCCCTTCTTCCTAAATCTCATGACACCCTTTATAGGTAATACCTTCTGGTACACCCAATCATTTACCTCGAACTCTAAGTCATTTCTCTTCTAAACAGTGTAAGATTTCTGATGACTCTTTGTAGTCTTGAATCTCTCTTTAATAACTTTTACCTTCTCCATTGGCTGATGGATAAGACAGATCCAATCAACTCGGCTTCTCTAACCTCAAACCACCCAATTGGTGATCTATATCTCTTCCCATACAAAAATTCATAGAAAGCTATTTGAATGCTTGCATGATAACTATTGTTATATGCAAATTCAATGGTAAGTGATCATCCCAATTTTATTTGAAGTCAAGGAGATAAGCTCTCAACATGTCAGCCAGTGTCTGAATTATATGCTCTCCTATCCGTCTGTCTGTGAATGAAAGGTTGTACTCGATTTCATATTAGTACCAAATCCCTTTTAGAAAGATCTCCAAAATTGGGAGGTGAATTGAGCTCCTCTGTCTAAGATGATGGACAAGGGAAATCCATGCAACCTCACAATTTTCTGAATGTACAACTTGGCATACTCCTCTGCAGTATTAGTTGTCTTAAATACTAACAAGTGAGCCTATTTGGTCATCCTATCCATAGTCACCCATATCGAATCATGTTGCTTTTGACACCTCAGTAGACTAGTAATTAAGTCCATTTTGATCATCTCCTACTTCTTTTCAGGAATCTCAAAGTTTTGTGCCAATCCACAAGGTTTTTTATGCTCAACTTTAACTTGTTGGCAATTTGAACACTTGGAAACAATCTCAGCAATATCCCTCTTCATTCCACTCCACTAATAGACTTCCCTCAAGTCATGGTTCATTTTGGTAGAGCCAGCATGAATGGAATATCTAGAGCTATGGGCTTCAACCATGATTCTTTCTCGGATACCATCAATCTTTGGAACACACAATCTACTCTAGTACCTCAACACTCCATATCTCCCTTTGGAGAAGACCATCACTTTTTGCTTGTGGACAGCCTCCTTCGATTGAAGTATGATAGGATCTCGGTCTTACTTTTCTTTTACCTCTGCCACTAAAGATAAAGCATATGTGTTCTGAATGTTGACTCCTCCCTCATCATTCTCCTTAAGTTGAACTGTCAATCGAGCCAATCGATGCACTTCTTTAGCTAGCTCCTTCTTTCCTTCCTCGCCATGGGTTTTACTACCCATTGACAACTTGCTAAGAGTGTTAGCAATAATGTTAGCTTTCCCTGGGTGGTAGAGAATGTGCACATCATAATCCTTAAGCAACTCCAACCATCTCCTCTGTCGCAGGTGGAGCTCTTTCTAACTGAAGACATACTGCAAGCTCTTATGATCAGTGAATACATCTACATGCACTCCATATAAGTAATGGCACCATATTTTAAGTGCAAACACTACTGCTGCCAGCTCAAGATCATGGGTCGGATAGTTCCTCTCATGAACCTTAAGTTGTCTGGAAGCATAGGCTATCACCTTCCTGTTCTGCATCAGCACATAACCTAATCCCACTCTTGATGCATCACAATAAATCACAAAGTCCTCTTTCCCATTGGACTAGGTTAGAACTGGTACTAGTCATTCTCGTCTTCAACTCTTGGAAACTTTTCTCACATTCGTCGAACCACTGAAACTTGACATTTTTCTGAGTCAATTTAGTCAATGGTGCGGATAGGAAAGAAAATCTATCAACAAATCTGCGGTAATAGCCTGTCAACCCCAAGAAACTTCTTATGTCTATTAGAGAGGTCGATCTGGGCTAATTCTTAACTGCTTCAATCATTTGGGCATCTACTCGAATGCCATCACCAGAAATAATGTGGCCTAGAAAAGCCACTAACTTAAGTCAGAACTCACATTTAGAGAATTTTGCATATAACTCATGGTCCTTGAGGGTCTAAAGAACAACCCTATGGTGATTATCATGCTCCTCCTCATCTCTCGAATACACCAAAATGTTGTCGATGAACACGATCACAAACATATCAAGGTATTGTTTGAACACCATATTCATCAAGTCCACGAAGGCTGCAGGTGCATCCGTCAACCCAAAGGACATGACCAAGAACTCAAAATGGCTATATCTAGTCCTAAAAGCTATCTTTAGAATATCACATTCCTTCACTTAGAACTGATGGTAGCCATATATGAGGTCAATCTTTGAGAAATAAGAGATACCCTAAAGTTGGTCAAAAAGATCATATCCTTTGGAGAGGATACTTATTCTTTATTGTGACCTTGTTCGGTAGCCTATAGTCAATAGAAATTCTAAAAGACCCATCTTTCTTTCGCACGAATAGGACAGGGGCACCCTAAGATGAAATACTCGGCCTTATAAAGCCCTTCTCTAACATATCTCTGAACTGTTCTTTCAACTCTTTCAACTCAGTGAGCATCATACTATAAGGTAGAAATGAGATAGGCTGGGTATCAGGGAGGACATCAATCCCAAAGTCAATCTCCCTATCAAGAGGGACTCGAGGCGGATCCTCAAAAAACACTTCAGGAAGCTCATTCACAATTGAGACTGACTCAAGAGTAGGAGACTCAACATCATCAGAATTAACTCATATGAGGTGATAGATACAACCTTTGTAGATTAGTTTCCTGGCCCTAAGGTAGGAGATAAACTTTCCCTTAGGTGCAATAGAATCAACCCTCCACTCTAGAACCAGTTCATTCGGGAAATAGAACTTAATGGTTTGGGCTCTACAATCAATGAAGGAATAATAATTGGAAAGACAATCTATGCCAAGGATTACATTAAAATTAATTTAAATAGTAACTCAAATAAATCAATAATAGTATCCTTATGATGGATAGGTACTACACAAGCTCTATAGATTCTCTCAGCTCAAATAGACTCCCACTGGAGTAGAAACATCAATGGGTTCAAAAAGGCTCTCATAGGTTCTATCAAATCTATTGGGAACATTGTAACACCCCACATCTTACACTACTAGTACAATTCAAATGAAGCATGACATGGTTTGGACAAATGGACGCTAATT
>JAPFFP010043668.1:0-13027 GCA_026153255.1 Solanum medicagineum | reverse complement strand
TAGGGTTGTAGGGACCATGAAGAAATAACAAAGTAAAACTGGGTAATTCATAATTCTTGAAAAGTATGCATGCATATATTACTTAATTCTCTTCGATTTGAATGCTTTTTAACAGCTGCCAACATTAGAACTCGCCTAGTGTTACTAATTGGATCAAGGTAGTAATAACTAGAAAAAAGAAAAGATTAATAATAGGATTTGATTGATGTTTCTCGTCTAATCAACCAAATCGGATCAAGAGGAGGTTGTAAGGGAACAATAGCTAAGGTTTAGTAATGTCACACTGTAGAGATAAATCAAATCACCTAGCGAAACTTGCCTCTCACCTGGATCAAAGAGTTTGGTGAACTTAACTTATCATTTTGCATGCTACACACTAGAAAAGAATTTGATTATCTAGTAATACCGAGTTAGGGAATCATGGGGAACACAATGCCCTAATCTAGGATTTCTTTCCATAGTTATGCAAACCCACCCCCCACCCCCTCGGAGATAAGTATGTTAATTACTTGAACTTCTTGAAATTCATCTAAGTCTACCCTATTCCCTGTTGGATCGACCCTAACCTTGGTACATTATATATCTTGACAACAGCTATTTTAACCTTCAGAAAAGAGGTGTAGCTTGGGAAACATTAGTTATTTCCTTGTGCCTTCACCTTTTAACTTGTTTTTCTAGAATTTCAATTGGAACCACCTCATGAAAATTGGATCGCCCATGACTTCCTCAACAATGACATTCGGAATAATGGATGAACCAAGGCCAACTTTAATAAAAAATCTAGCTCATAGGCCATCTTAATAATACACTTTTTAGAGTCAATATGGGCCCACATATTGAGTACTAAGTTTTTCTTTTTTGAAAAAATGCATCATATCCTTCATCGGTTAAATCTTCACATAGACCCAATAATCAACATCTAAAAGTTCCCTTCTTATTACATCCGAATAGGACTTTTGATGACTTTGGGCAGCATTCAACCTTTCCTTTATAAGTCTCACCTTTTTCACGACATCAAACAAAAACTCTGATCCTAACAAGGCTACTTCACCTACTTTAAATCATCCAATCAAAGACCTACTTCTCTTTCCCTACAAAGCTTCAAAAGGTGGCATTCTAATACATGAGTGGTAACTATTGTTGTATGCAAATTCAATCATATATAGGTGATCATTCTAATTGCATTTGAAATCATGTAACATGCCCTCAATATATCTTCTAAGGTTTGGATTCTCCTCTATGCTTGCCCAAAGGTTTGAGGGTGGAAAGCGGTACTTAACCTAAATTTACTATGAAGACCCTTTTGAAATGACTTCAAAATATACAAAGTGAATTGAGTGCCATGATCCAAAAAGAAAGACAAAGGTACACCATGATGTTTTATCAATTCTTAGATATACATCTTGTCATGCCCCAAACTCAAGGAGTGCAACAGGCACCTAATTCCAAAACTTAGGCCTGAGTCGACCCTACTGAACCATTTGCTATAGGTGCATGACAACCATACACAATTACAAAAATAAACAAGTATATCTCAATTAAAAATAAATTTTTGGATAGTAAGGCCCCAAACTGCAGTTCTACAAAGAAAACAACTATTCCCAAACCATTGATATAAAGCAATAACTAGCTAGCACATAAGCATGTTAGGGCCATCAAGACCATCATTCTATCTAGGAAAGTATAAATGTTAAGTGGGCCATCAAAGCCACCATAATCTCTATATAGAAGCTAAAAATAGGAACGTAAGTGAACAATATATCAAACAATTATCATAAGCTTAATATTTTATGTAACTAAGCAATATATCAAACAACTATCATACTTCAAACAATAAGCACCCAAGGCCAAAATGGCTAATAAAGTGCCTATACAACCCAACATACTAGTTTGTAAGTCTCTATGAATATAATGCTTAGGCGAGACAGCATCTCATCCTATCCAAAATCTATAAACAACAAATCAAACAGACAAACCTCTAGAACTTTAGAAATTTCCAAGAGAAAATGGATCAACCAGTCCACTGGATAGGTAGTTGTGCTGCCCGTTTAGTCTATCTAGTCATCACTCAGGACCTGGAAGCATGAATGTTGTGCCCTTCAGGCAAGGGTGTTAGTACATGATAATGTACCAAACATGATAGTGTTAGTACATGATAATCTTCAAATCATAATTACCAAAAAACAAATAATAATGGCCAAACTAACCATGAAATTGGGTCTTTCCATATACAAAATATCAAATACACTGCCATATGGCTCAAAAGTCTATAAAAATGATACTACGATGTGAAATTACGAAGGAGGATTGTAAAAAGAAGCTTACCTCAGCAAAATGCATTGAAATAAAGATCTTAAAATTATGTATCCTTGAAGCAATAGCAAATAGAGCTAAAATCAAGAAGAAAATTATACCATGATGATGAGCTCAGGACGTAGAGTAACTTCCGTTAAACTTTTAGGTTGAGGATCTAAGTACCAAAGGAGTACTTGAAGGTTGTTTGATACTTTTTATTGTTCTTTTTATATTCTAAATTGAAAAAACTAAGAAGATAGTGTATACAATGTTGAACTGATCTAAAGCTGGAGGGCTCACTTTGAGGTGCTTACTTGTTCAGTCTCACACAAATGCACATAACTCTCTATTTTGAAGCCATATGAATGAACTATTTTGTGCATTAGAAATTAGAATAATAAACGTTTGATTTGGTAGGTCATGTAAATTATACCTTTTTATATTTTAGGAGAAACGTTTTGAGATAGTTAACACAAAATTTTACAAAATCCTTTACAACCTTCACGATAACTTCCACCAACATTTATTTTGCAACTTCCTTGAATTTCACCCTTAACTTACAAACATTTTGCACTTGAAATAGTTCATAAAATATCCTTCCTAATGTGTTAAATGCCTTAGTCATATTCCAAAAGTATAAATTAATTTGACCATCCAAATAAGTGGGGTGTCACATCCTCCCCCCAAGGAACATTTGTTCTCAAATTATCACGATCCGAGCCTAGGGCGTAGGTGTGAAATGGAAAATGGAAATACAAGGGTACCTAAAAAAGTCTCATAGTATACATAAGCACATTCTTCATTGCGAAAACATAAAAGAAGCATCAACAAATTCAATCAAAAGGGTTTTGTTAGGACCTAAGGCCTAGCCATGACACGACAAATGTGATTCCCTAAGGCATCCCATCTAAGTGTTGTGTTCATATCATAAGAATTCATAAGGTAATATAAAGATACATAAGAGAAAGAGTGATGTGCCGCAAAAATACAACACTTTGGATGCTTTAAACTTAGAATTTTGTGTGTTCTCTAAGTGATGTTAGTAGGTTTGATATGCTTTTGTATTGATTTTGCAGGATTTCAGGAATCAGGATGTTTTTGGGCTAAGTTATGTAAATTACAGTTTGAGATTTTACAAGACCTTCTACGGGTCATTGTTCATTCCACAATTCATAGATGGGTTTTGTTGGTTAGATCAAGTGAACCACGTGTTACCAGATGGGTTTAGACCTTTTGATAGCCCATATACATGTCCATGTTTTAATTATTAGAGAATATGCATAAGTGTTGAACCAGTACTAGAAGAAGGCTCCCACGGATCGTAAGCCAAGTACGAGTCGTACATCAGTTCATCCCTTGAGGATCAGAGGTTTTGAAGAATTGCTGAAGATATACTAAATGAAACTTCTTAAGAGTTGTAAGTCAGACGACAGTCCATAGGAAGAGTTCGTATGTTGAGGACATATTTTAAGTAGTGCAGTCTATGATGGCTAGTCATGGGTCGTGATATCATCTACAGCCCATAACTCTGTGTATTGAGTTCCCAATTTCAATTTTACTATTCCATTTAGAATTTGATTTCGACTTAATATAAATAGTTTTTAGGTTTCTTAAACAGAGGGAGCAGTTAGAACATCTAGAACTTGTTCCTTATTATTACTTTGTTCTTATGGATTACATTTGACCTTTTTTTCGAGTTATAACATTGTGAATTTCTTGAAGATTCAAGATTTGTGTTCTTCAATTCATCGTTGTAAGTGTTCAATCATACAGATCCATAACATAATTCATTCATCTACAACAAACACGAGTAGCTAAATCCAGAACTAGGGTTCTGGAAATCATGAAGAACTAGCGAAGTAAAAACTTGATAATTCGTAATCCTTTGAAAGTGTTCATATATTTATTATTTATCTCTTCGTTATGAATGCTTTTTAACGGTTGCAAATGTTAGAACTCGCCTTGTTCTTACTTACTTGGTCAAGGGTGTAATTAATGGGAAAAGGGATAAAATAATAGAATTTGACATGATTACACTCGTTTAATCAACCTAAACAGATCAAGGGATGGTTGTACTAGACAAGGTAAAGGTATGTAAGGCAACACCTCAGGATAGATCAAATCACATGGTGAAATTTTCTTAACGCTTGGATCAAAGTGTTAGGTGAACATAACTTATCAGATCTGCATGTTACATACTAGAAAATGTTACAATTATCTAGCTACATAGAGTTATGAATTCATGGAGAAGACAATACCCTGGTTCCTTCTCTCACTAACTTCACAAGAGTTTCACTTGATTGCTTGATTCTAGTTTAGATTTAATTATTGCTTTTTAACAAAAACCCCTTTTTCGGGAAATAAGTGGATTAATTTATTCTAATTACTTTTAATTACTCCAAGGCTAGACCATATTCCTCGTGGGATGGACCCTAAGCATTGTTAATTTCTATATTTGAACAATAACTGCTTATATCTTAATTAGGATGTGTAGTTTGGGCGTGATCAAATTTTGGCACCGCTGCTAGGGAATTGGGTTTTAGAGTGGTTTAATTAGAGGGATTTGTCAGTTAATACGTATTTTCCTTATTTTGTGCTTTTTTGTTATTTTTTCTTTCAGCATACAAGTGTTGTGTATGCCCAATTTGTAGTCGAGGCATCCCCTTGACTCCATTTGATCCAGAGATCCAGAAAACATTACGAAGAATGCCCTAGGACAATACAAATATTGTTGCAACCCGTGTACGCAATCTGAATAACGATGATCTATCACCATTTGAGGATGTGAATCCACCATAGGCTCAATAAGCGGTAGGAAATGAATGGAATCCTTCGAAGTTTTAGGATATGGGGATTATCTCTACAAACATAGAAGGATTGTGCTCCTTCATCTAGCCTCCTAGAAAGAAGAACTTTTTTCCCAAAGTCTTACCTTTTCAATAATAGCATCATTAAAATAGCAAAGCAACAATGATGATATTAGGAATAGTAAAAGTACCTTTGATCTGAGAAGAAGGATTTGGCCTTCCAATGAAAGTTTAATAGTAGAATGAAAAAGGAAAGGAGATAAAATTGCAAAAGGCTGCATAAATGATCGATAAAAGAAGAGAAGTGAGTTGCAAAAGAAGTTTGAAATTTCAAAATGGATAAATGAGAATTAAGAGAAAGTTGAAGAACTTATATGGGTTTGGAAAAGTGGATTCATTATTGCCTCGATAACTAGTGTCTATTATAATCTAATCAAGCACTTCCACATTGTAGTGCATTCAAACCGAGGTTTTTCACATCATTTAATCGTTATCAAAGCTCTTTTCATGTACTTTCCTATTGAGAAATTAAAAAAACAAAACTCTTCCATTCTCCTGTCTTGCCACAGATAGTGATTAGACAATGGGAGAATATTTGTGTAGGATAAAATTTGAAGTAGACATGTAGATATATTAGAAGGCGACACATGATGAAATAAATAGGTCAAAGCATGATTCAACACAAGTATCATTGGACCATACTCTTAAATATGGTTGGTGAAAAGTAACCTTCTTTGCAGAAGATCTAGAGTACTTTTATCAAAGATTGCTATCAGTGTAGCACCCTTTATGTGCTTTGGAATGCCCCATAAGTGTATTTCTTGCATATCTCAAAATCTGTGCATGATTCTGAAAATTCGACTTCATTTTCTTGTTCAGGGGACAAAATTGAGTTGGACAAGGGTAGCCCTCAAATTTTAGGAGACCCATAGAGAAAAATAATTTTCACAATGGGAACGAATTCCAGTAGCCTAACGCACCCAGGATGCAATGCGCTTGGAGCGCACAATAGTGCATTTTGGTCATGCACGCCTGGTCCGCGTCGCGCTTGGGGTGCGGACCAGTGCAACTTTTTCCCCAGATATGTTGTTTCATCAAAGGGCATTTAGGTAATAGCCCAATGCCCATTTAAACATGAATACCTCTATACTAAGCCATTTTCTCCTTCAAACTCTCAAGAAACCCTCTCAAAACCCTCTAAAATCATCACCCAATCCTCCATTCAATTCCTAGAATCTCAAGAGCACACTTTGGATATCAAGGACCCAACTCAAACACCAAGTCTCCTCCAAGTTTGAATCAAGAAATTCCAAGTTTAGGTATATGGGTCATCATCCATGGATCCTTTCTCCCATGGAGCACAACCTTCTCATTTTATAAAAATTGCAGGATTTCAAGTTGTATTCTTCATGAGTATTCCCTTTATGCATTATGAAAATGAGTTATGATTGGTTTTATAAAATATTGAGTTATTATGTATGAATTGCGATTGAAAGTTTATAGAATGAGTTGATTTGAAAGTATTGAAGCTATGCATGATATGTACAATGGAAACTATGTCACATTGTGACTTCTTGATGGATTTCATGACACCCAAAAATAAGGGTTTTACTATTGTGTTCGTGGGTTGATTTGCATTACTCTAAAATGGACGATTTTACTCTCTTATGGTTGTTACTCTATAAATTGCAAGGTTTGTACATATTTTCAAATACCCACCATGTTTGATAAACTACATTGCAAGGATTTCCAAGTTACAGATTTATTATTACATGATTTGTAATTCAAGTGATTTCATGATAATTATGGACTCCCAAGCATATATTGAACTCATGAGGTTTCTATGATTTACAAGTGACAAGTTGAGCCCTTATTCTATAACTCTACCCTCTTGTGAGCCAATTATGTCTAATTGAGGGGTCAAGCATGATTACTATTTTACCCTCATGTTCAAGTGAATCTCACTAGTATGGGTCAAGCATGTTACAGGTTTCTACCCTCATGTGAAATGCAATACCTACTAGAAGGGGTCAAGTTCATGAATTGTTTTCTACCCTCTAGTATAAGGTATATGCCCATGTAAGGGTCAAGTATGTGAATGAGCTACTCATGCCATGTTATCAAGTCTTTACAAGTTATTCATGTTATATGAAATCTATGATTATTTCAAATATTTAATGGGATTAGTCTTAGCACCGATTGAGGCTTAAGCTAGGGGCTTGACTCAAGGGGTCCTTATATAAAGAGTTAGTCTCTAAACTATGTGCCACCATAGAATTATATTATTCCTGTAAAAGGGCTTTAATAGTGGATCCATCTAGGTCAAGTTACCCACAAAGTGCGTGTAACACCCCGCGAAATTATATGTCACCACCAGTGAGTAGACCCACATCCGACAGTAGATATAATCTGATGCCGAGGAGAGACCAGTCTTTCAAGGTTCGTAATCTTCTACCCCGAGGGAGAGTGACTCTAGGACATAAAAGGAAGCCACCATATGGAAGGTGTTACAAACTTCATTTGGGACGATGTCAATTGGGCATTGACGACTGCTTCAAATGTGGCCAAGTGGGTCACTTTTGGAGAGATTGTCCAAGGCGAGTTAACAAAGCTCAATCCTTAAGATCTACACTACCAGTTAGAGGAAATCAAGGAGATGCTACTCTTAGCACGAGCGAGGCCATAGACCACCTCTGTGCCACAATAGTTACCCAGCTCAGAGAAACACTCCGGGATGTTGTGACAGGTATGAGTTGAGTCTTTACTTGATTTTGATGCTATCCATGAGAGAAAAGCTTATGTTTCCAAGAATTATAAAGTTGTCAACTAAGAGTGAGATTTGAGGTCTTGCAAAATCATAAGTAGAGTTGTTACCCCTGAGCTAGAAAGATGATGTGGGAGAGGAAGATACTGGGTACTGAGAGTGGTGATTAATTGAGGCTTGTTGTTAAGGTTATATATCCATTAGGTAAGTAATGAAGTAGTGAGTCGATTGCCACAAGTTGGATGAAAGATTTGTAAGTACCAGTAGTGATCATGATGAGGTATACACGAAGAGTATTGTTAGAATGTGATGAAGCGTGTTTAAACCAGAAGAAAGTTATGCTGTAGTATTGTAGTAATTTTAAAATTGAGGTTGAAGTGCAGATGTCAAATAAGGAAAAAAGAGTGTTTTTGATGCGATAAATCTAAATTAGGCTTTTTATTGTAAATGAAAGTTCATGAGACTCATCAAGTTATGAGCTTAGTCAAATAAGGAGATATGACTGGACAGGTGAGTGGAACTGAGTTGTGAGGAAGGGATGTGTTGATTGAATATTCGTTATGAGATTTTAGTCACTTATGTTCCCTAAATCCTTACCTAGTAGTTGTAAATTGGTGTGATGTTAGAGAGGTATGTGATAAAGGCACATGTTAGTACTAGACTCTAAGCTTGAATTTTGAGGAGTAGTACGAAAGAGGAGATAGTATCGTGAGAGTGATAGTCTCAGTTGGAGATTTTCTCTAAGAGGCTTGCCATAGTGTATGAAGATGCTAAATTATAAGGAAAGTGAGGCTTTGGCAAGGTACAAGTGCCCCTTAGTAAGATGTGCGAGATGAGAATAACTCAATAGATGAGAAGAGGCTTGAGATATGTATCCATGATTGTGTAAAGATGTATGAAGCTCTAAGTTATGATGGCTATAGGAATCTAGATAGTATACTCGAGTTGTTGATATGGAGTAGGCTGATGTAAGTAATCCTTGTCGTCACGAGTAGTTAAGTTGATTAGAGCATATGGATAGATGATAATGAGTTTTCCATGATAGTTTAAGTCTTATATAAATGAGTTTATGTGGGGCACAAGAGTTGAGATTCTGCAGGCAAAAATAGGAAGGTAGATTGTAAGAGTTGCGGAAGTGGTTATGTACGGCATAAGAATAGCAAATATAGAGAGATTTCCATATAGAAAGGAAGGAACTAAGAGTGGCATTGTTGAAAAGAGTCTGAGTGGCTGGTTGTATGTATGCAACTATAGCATAACAGAAAAGTTTAAGATATTCTTGTGGGTAGTGATTCCTTGACCGAGTCGAAGTATTTGCTTACAGCCTAGTAGAGGAAATTGATTCCCAAATTTAGAGAGAGCACCATGAGAGCCAAGTGGGAGATGATGAAATGATAAACCAGAGTAGATCTTGAGTCTTTGATAGTGATAGGCTCATTAAAATGAGATATCAATTCTTTTCCATGTCATACAATCTTTACCCTTCAGTTGAGTTGATACTCTATTCCCTTCTGGTGTATGATTGTCATACCTATGGCCTAGTCCCATGCACATCATGTTGATTTCCATTCATGCTGAGTTTTGAGGATGAGAAGTGATCAAGTCATTCATTAATCTTGATCTTACCCCATGAATCCAAGATTTTCCAATCCTATGTTGAAGGAGAAATGACTTGAGATTTTTTCACTGTGTATAGTTTGCAAACTAGAATGAGTCTTGATAGACGAGAGAGATTGTAATCTATGAATGTTCTCAGATAAGATTTCTCTATTGAATCATGCTAATGATCTTTTGTTCTAAGCTCTTTGAGTAATCCAGCTTTCCAGTCTTGATAGAAGTATTGATGATAGTAGACGAGTTATAGGTGATGAGAAAGAAGGAGTACTCCTGAATTGTGATAATGGAATTGAGTTCTATGTTCGAGCTGATGTTCCTTTTGAGCCTCTGCATACTTGAGAATGCAAGTCCTTGATAGTATTCATGCCTAATAATGATGTTGCAGATAAAGTTTGAACTCTAGATATTGTGTTTGAAGTCTATCCTTGAGAATATGTATTCGAGTATCTGATTATTTGAGTTCTTGATGGTATTCGTGCTTATTTTTCATGGAGAGGTAGTAGTTGAGGTTTCGCCAAAATGGAAGATGATGAGTTCCTCCAGGTTCAAATAGTGATGGTGATGGTAGTAGACTGAGAGTGAGAGTAGTGTGGAGGAGTGAATATATTCTTATTATGATATTGGTGTTAAACATGTGTCCTATAGGGACAGAGATAGGAAGGAGGAGAGAGATAAAACCTTATGATGAGTAGTAGATATGTAAGAGTATGTTGGTGTGGCTCTGAGTGAGAACTCATTGAATAGTGCAAGTAGAAGTGCTAAGTAGGCTTGAAAATTCTAAGGTATAGTTGAAGTGGTTAGAGTGATAGGATTGAATTCGTGGTTGTTATTATGCGAGTATCGATGATAGACTAGTGAAGAATCATAATAACGGCTCAAGGAAGAGTAGTGATATAGTGAAAAGGACTAGTGATCGTTTAACGGAAGCCCCTGTGGAAGTTTACAGCTGAGTATTGAGGGTTAGCTTTGCAGGAATACGATCATCTTGTGAATAACACATTAAGTCTTAAAAAGTAGGCTTGAACAGAATAAGAGGACGTGACTAGGTAGAGGTGTGAGTAAGAGGCGATAAGCCTTAAAATTGCTAAGGCATAATACCATGAAGAGGAACGGAGTTGAGATGAGGTCCTAAGCTTGAGATTTGTATATAGAGTCTTATGTATCGATGGTCCTATTCTCCATTAGATTTGATGGTTTCCTTCTTGAGTTTGAGAGACTGATTGTCGAAGTGTTTAAACGTTTCGAATTGATTGAGTCTCGACATTACATTCGTGCTTGATGGTGAAAATGTCTAAGAGAATATCTCTAGTCTTGATCTGAATCGATTTGTCTATTCTGAGTGACTTGAGACTATCTAGACTGGTTGATTTAGTATTAAAAGGAGTCTTGATTGCCATTCATGCTTAAAGATGAGAGTGATGAAGGGAATGCTTTTACCATTGACTTAATTGATTATATTTCCTCGAGTTGATTGACTATTCTAGAGTCTGAATTGAGATTCTTGATAGGGATGACGAGTCAAAAGTTTTCTTTGACTGATGGGAGTGTAAAGATGAATTTGAAGTCTATTCGCGCCTTGATATCTATCTCTACTTATCATTCGAGGACAAAAGATCCCAAGGTGAAGATAATGTAACACTCCACAAAATTATAGAAATGCCCCTAGAAAGAAATCATGCATGAAACGCATCTTTCCAAGCTCCGATGGAAATTTCGAGACTGAATTTGCGATCAGCGCAAAAAATTGAGTGGGAAAATGCTCTCGGCCCGATTTTAGAGAAACCGGGTCAGAAAATTTTTCCTAATTAATTTCAAAACAGTGAGAGTGTGCGCCCAGGGTGCGACGCGCCTGGGGCGCGACTTACACTTGTTGTTTTTTTTTCATTTTTTCAACGTAAACTGGAAAGGGCAAAATTTCACAAAAATAACATATGTCCGTGCTCCTAGCGCGACGTGGACTTGGTTCTACCAGATGGAATTTTATTCTTTTATTTCAAGAAGGGTATTTTGGGTATTTACAACCTATTCTAAGTCTAATAAATGAGTATTAGGGTCCTTTTATATTGATTAAGGATTTTAAAACTTATTCTTTTCCTAGTTCCTAAGCGAGGGTTTACCAAGCGAGAAAGAATAGCATGCTAGGGATATCAAGCTTCGAGGTCAAATTCTTGAAGAGGATTAGCAATTCTTCATCCCAGGTATGTAATGCTAAACTAAAATCATGGGACTATTCTCCCATGTGCCCCATAAATGGTCATAGATGAGTTAAGAACCCATAAGTCCCTACATATGATACTTGAAGTAGTATCTTGATTAAATTCTTGAATTAAGTTTCTCGTGTAGTAATGAGTTTCTCGTATACAATTTTCTTGAAGTAGAGTGATTGTCTGAATGTATGTTTATGTCTTCACTCGCATGAACCCTGATTGAGGACTATGATTACTTTTATACATTATTCTGAAAAATTGAGATTTGATGGTCATACTGAGCATGTTAATCTCGATGATTTCTTTTAGCATATTTTACTGAGATTCATGAATATAACTTTTGGAGCATGAATAATGATTTGCGAAAGCGTTTTGATGATATGCAGAGTATTTTTGAAGCATTAGTATTTTTTTTAAAGAAAACACTTAAAAATTATAATGAGTTTTGATTGAATTGAGCATTAAGTCTACATGACCCTTTGAGTATATATTGATGATAATGTAAGTATATTTTCTCACAATAATTTTATTGATAGATGATGGTGATAGTTGATATGAGTCTTAAATAGGATTGATTTGATTGATGAGTTCTGCATGTTTGTCACACTCAAAGTCCCGTTAAGGCGGACTGGCACCCGTTGCCGATAAGGCTCGGGAGAACCAACTTGTATCCACGCACTTTCTATACAAATTATAAGGGATTTCTACATTCAACATGCCTTTAAGAAAGTAAATAGTAATAACAAGCCAAAAGGAAATGCATATGGCTAGGCCGTTGAGGCCACTTGGTCTAAAGTAGGAGACATCACCACACTTTAATTTACATAGTCTATAAAGCCTCTAGATAAGAAAAGTATCTGATAAGGGTCGGGATAGGCCCCGCCAAAACTAACTATACAATACAAAAATATAAGTTCTAGACACATAAAGCTCTGAAGCAACCTGGAGCTTGGTAACAACAGCTGGATATCCTGTACTCCTACTAGGGAGATCTACTAGCACCTGTACCTATAACATGAAATACAGGTCCCCTATAAGGGATGCTAGTATGAGATAATGTACTGAATATGTAAGGAAGGAAACGATGTATATGAAGTAACAACTCAAATGAAAGTATTCACTAGTGTAGGATAAGAGACCACCCTTAGTCATACTCTGGGATCATGCACTTTATGTCTTTTTATTACTTTACCTTTACAGTATAATCTGCACACAACATGTAATACAAATTACCAGCTGATCAGTGGCAAATCTATATCAGGATCGGCCCTGGCTAGGCTTTTCCTTTCACCCCTTGGGCTACCCCCCGTGATAGGATCGACCCTGGCTAGGTGATT
>JAPFFP010043667.1:0-13028 GCA_026153255.1 Solanum medicagineum | reverse complement strand
GCAAATGAAAGAGTTTTTAAGGGTTTAAGTTGGAAAATTTGAGTTTTCTGTCCGTTTTAAGTTTTAATAGTTGGATCGCGATTTTGTTAATTCTATTAGCTCTAAAATGTCGAATATGGTCTTGGTGAACTTGAAGAACTTAATTTGGAGTTGAAAGGAATATTTGAGGACAAAATTTAAATTTTTAGTTGTTACCGGAGCCAAAGTTTGACTTTGGTCAACAAGTGGGGTTCAGAAGCTCGAATTTGAATTCTGAAAATTTCAGTAGTTCCAGACGGTCAGACTAAAGCTAGAAATGGTTTCGCTAAAATTTTTAGAGCTTCCAAGAATATTTTGAATTTCCCGTCCGAGATGCATCATTTCGATATGTTAAATAAAGACGTACGTGAGTTTTCTTGCAGGTTTGACTCATATAGTTTGTTGAGATTATTACTCTCATTTATATCTTGTACTTTCAATTTTACATGCTCGGTACGTATGTTGTACTGACCCCCTTCCTTCGGGGGGGCTGCGTTCATGCCCGCAAGTACTGACGCACAGGTTAGAGAGTCATCTTCCTAGGATCTCCACCTACTGTTGAAGTGCTCCCTTGCCTCCGGAGCTGTTTGTTGGTATTTACATATTTCTTTATTTTCTGTACTCTATTCATGTATATTCGAGGGTACGACGGGGCCCTGTCCCGTCTTATGATTCAGTTTATGTGTTAGAGGTCTGTGGATACATGTGGGTATGGGTTATAGTATGTACACGACTATGTAGGTATGATACTGCTGTTGGGCGGTTCTACCGCAGCGGTGACCTTGTCAGCCCGCATATGTATGTATATGGATAATTGTTGTTGCTGGGTTCGCTGTCTGCAGGTGGGATTAGTCAGTAAAATAGAGAAAACTCTGCCGAATTTTCGGTAGATTTCTTAACTGCTATAATTGGTAATTCGGATTACTATTTGTCTGGGTGCCCTATCGGCACTAGTCACGGCCCTTGGATTGGGGCGTGACAATGATCGACATCGGCATGAGGAATTTGTGAATTAGTAAGGATTGGATGTGAAAAGGGATGTTCGGATGCAAGATTGGTGGGTTGTATTGGCCTGAGGGTCGACTTTCAGAATGGATTATCTGAGTTGCATGGGCATTTTGAGAGTAATTGCAGGCTCTGGTAGTATTTGGGTCTTGGAGAGGAGGTGGCGCTTAGGGAAAAAGAGTAGAAGGTCCTGCGTCGGAAGGAGCTTGAACAAGAGTAATCAGTGGGTTTGTTGAGATGGGAATAAACTGATGAGGGAAAGGAGAATGAAGTGAGGGCCTCCCGTCGTCTGCAATGGGATGATTAGTAGCGATATCCAAATTTGTCGACTCCTGAGTCTTACTCATTTTCTTTTTCATGTCAGCAATTTGTTGCATCAGCTGTGCAATCAATTTATTCTGTTGTGCGACAATGGGGTCTGCCACAGTAATCTCAGTCATGCTCATATCATCATTGTGGTCTATCATTTTTTTTCGCTGGTTTTGATCATGGGGATCTTTAGATCTGATGAAATAAGGATGATCGGCTGGCTTTTATCAACAAAGATCAATTCTAAATTGCCTGTGAAATGAAAATAACTCAAAAGCAAACAAGTTAGTTTCTTCAAATAGTAGGTAATAGAAGGTAATGCACATGTCAATAAGCACACAATTGTTGCTTTGTTTGAGAGTAAACCAGCCCACAGTTGCACGGGATATGGTAAATAGGCACGACTTTGCGTATATGATTTTGGAGATGGTGAATCAGGAAATCGATTTGTGCCAAGTAAGATTTTCTTACATTTGATCATGTAGATTGGAAAAATATGTTTCTTGAGAGATAGGTTTCTCGAGAGATATGAAAAAAACACTTTTGGACAGCTAGGAAAAATTCATTTCTGGAAGCTCGGGGGATATGCCTCTGGAAAGTTGGAAAATTATGGAAAGCTGGAGGAATACCTTTCTGGAAGCTGAAGGGAAATAACTTTCTATAAGCTGGAGGCCTTTCTGGAAGATGGAAGGAAATACTTTTCTTGAAGCTGGAGCAGAATACTTTTACAGAAAGCAGGAGGAAATATGCTTATGGAAAGCTGGAGGATTACGCTTGTGGAAAGCTGGAAGCTAAACTTCTGAAAACTGGGGAAAATAAGCTTCTGGGAAGCTGGAGGAAATATGCTTCTGAAAAGCTGGAGGGTCGAGCCTAAGAGGCTACCTACGTATCTCACGAAGGAGAAATCAGACCTTACGTAGTTAAAAAGGCTTGAATCTTTTTTGAAATGAAAATTATCTCGTGATTTTGAGAGTGAAGTTCGATTTTATGGGGAAACTTGATACTCGAAGAGTATTTGGACGTTCTTTTGGTAATGACTTGATTTATGTGCTCAAGGGATTCTAGAAACTTTCGAAAGGAGTGGGCTAGAAGACTTCAAACAAAGCAACGTAATCATACAAACAGTTATAAAACATACCAAGTAAACAGATATTGCGTGTCCTAAGCAGATATGTGACCCTTTTGTGCCAAGGATTGGCCTAACGATTTGAAGGATATATATGAAAATTAGACGTTCCATTGCCCCAAAAATATTTGTACAGCCTGAATAAACTTTAATGGGATACATAACATGGGAAGGGGATACAAAAATAATCAAACCCGCGCAGGGGTATAGTTCTAAACTAAAATCTTCCTAGAAGATTTCTTCCTATTGGACTTTGGCTTCTGTGAACGTCTTTGGATGTAATACCCTGCAAACAAATGTGTGTTATTAAAATGACTCCCAACCCCCAGGAACAAAGGCTCGTCAAACAACATATACATCCTTCAAATATAAGCACATAAGCATGATCATCCATTTGAGCCGGAGGCCACTTTGGACTCAAGGTGGTCTTTCTAATGGGCCCAACACGCCTTACATATTGGGTCGTCTTAGGCCAATGCTTAGATCGTAGGGATTTTAGCTATATCCTAGTTATCTAAGAGTAGCTTTGACTGGAGCGGGTACCCAGGCTGATAACCTGAGCTGGAAGTTCATGACAACCATTGCACGAAGCTGTAAACTGTCACTTATTCCGAAAGGGTTACGTATTTGGAGATCCGGCTGCGGGCTCGCAAAAGCCTTCCTTCCAAATACGAAAAAAAAAAAGGAAATGCCATGAAATGCAAATGACAATTTAATATCAAAATTTAAGCAGATAAAGCAAATAAGAAAATATAACCAAATAAGTCAAATAATTAGTCAAACAACTTAATCTCATGGTTAGAACCTAATTAAATTCCCCAGCATAGTCGCCATTTTTGTTATGTCGAAAATTGGCTTCTTTTTGAAAATAACTTCGAAAATCAAAAATCGATTTAAACTCAATTACTTCGAGAAAAACTAATTTTTGGAATTCAAAAGGACACAGAGTCGCCACCTAATTTTACGGATAATTAGTAAACCATTAAATATTTTAAAAGACCTAACAGAAAAATCTTTTAAAAATCCAGAGATAAGGTTCAGGTTCACATTTCCATTTCGACAAGGTTTTACGCACTCGAAATGGCCGCTAAATGCGATTATCCGGCGATTAAGGAGTTGACTAACTTTGACTTGAAAAAAGAAGATTGACTGATTTTTTTGAGATTAATTTTTGAAAGACTTTGATTAATCTTGAAAAATTGACTAACTTTGAAAATTGAATTAAAAGTATAAAATCACCTTCTTACTCTTTTTTGTTTATCTTTTCTCCTTTTTTTATTTTAATGCAAAACACTTTTTTCAAAAATAAAACGGAATTAGATAAAAATGACATAAATGATTTGGCATGTTGGGGAATTTAATTAGATTGAAACCAATAGAATAAAATGTTAGCATCCAAACACACACAAGTACATAAACGAAATAAAAATAAAGAAAAGAGTTGAAATAATGGTGTGCCTTTATCCCATTTTCATCAAGATTGGTTGTTGTTGAGTGGGCTTGCCCCTTTCTTGCCTGTGAGAAGGGCTGACTCGAAAAGGAGCTTGGGCCTCCATGGCCCAAGGAATGCAAAGCAAAGGTTCGAGACGAACCCGTCACAGTTCATGTAAAGAAATAAAATAAGGATTAAAATTCAGGGAAATGTGTCCAAATACAACATTAGGATTTAGTCTATAATCAAATATCTTGTACAGGACTGAGAAGAATAGGGAAAAGCTCAGAATGATATAATCATTCAACCCTTATTTGATAAAATAATAAGTATCACAACCATCAATCAGACCCAAAATCCAGAATGAATTCAGAGAAATGTTTTAATGTATGCTAAGGTGAGAACGGAGCAAAACTTATATAACCATTTAAGGCAGCATACTGTTATTTTAAAAATAACAGTAGGTTGATCTTGAAATGAGAAGCCACCAACAGGGAGCAAAATCATGTATTCTACATTTTAAACCACCACCAGTGCAACAAAGACATACATATGGAATCAAAGTTACAACTGACTGCAACTGGAATCACAATCTACAGCAGCATCTCAAGATCATTATAAACTGGTTGTACAGATTCACAACATTATGAATTTTACCGGTTATCTCAATTAAGTTGCCCAAAAATGTAAAATGACTGTCATTTAAACCTCAAAACCAGAATAGCCAAGTCAAAGTCACACGATCAAACAAGATGAACCCATTTTAAATGAAGATGAAACTGAAACACTTAGATCTTAAGGTCCAGAGCGAGAACCAAAACAGCTGGATTAACACTGTTGCAGCGCCACCTAAGCAACTTAAGATTATACTTTCAAGTGACAGCAACAAAGAATGCAACATAACAAGAGTATTTTTGATATATCATCATAAGTTTGAAATCATTTCAGCTAGAAAACTATAACTCAAGTCAAGATTTAACATGTAACTAACAAGAACAGTGAAGGCTAGCTATTTTCAAGCATTGTTAGCTAAACAAAACTCGAAAGCCAACTGGAAATCGAAAAAACTAAACACGACCCTATGACTTCTGGAAACTATCTTAACAAACAACAACAACATCACAGCATCAACTTATCACAATATAGCAAGTTTCAACTAAAGCAAAACAAACACAGACATGGAAAAGTTGAAGCATCATAAGACTTATTCAATATTCCAACATGTGAGGAAGAGTAGGATAAGGCAATTACCTTTGTTGGAGCAGCGAACTGAACATGACGATGAGCTTGAAGGAATACGAGCTCACACCACCATGATGCGGGTTTCGCACACTGATTTGAATCTGAAATCAAACGCACTGGTTTCTAAATTGATAAGCAATATTTTGACTAAATCTCTATGAAATTCACAAATAGATGAGGATGGAAGTTGGCTCGGATTTCTCCAGATATTTCGATGAATGCAGCTCAAGATTTTTCAGGGGGTTTTCAAAGATGACTCGCTCGCCTCTCTACTGTCAATGGCTCTTCGACCACTCGCCCCCCTTTTGATTTTCTATCGCCCCTAAATCGATCGATCTTTCTAGAGTTTTGAAGTAAGCTTTTCTATGGTTTTTCTCCATATCCCTCACTCTAGGCTTTGAGTTTTTGAACCGCTGCTAAACTCTACTACTAGGATTCTTCTAGGATTCGATTAGCCGCCGACCGCTGCTATTGAATGGAGCTTTAAGGGTTTTGAAGATTTCCCTCGCCGCCAAGCTTTACTAGGTTTTCTTTCATTATTCCCCCCTTTTAGACCGAAGAAGAAGAAGGATTATATAGGGGATCGTTGTGGTTCGAAATGGGGGGAAACAGATGGATTTCGAATTTGAAAAAGTGGTACGCGTGACCGACAACGGATCGTGGGGAGCGTGGGATATCGGGGAACGTTGGGGAACAATGAAGCTTGTCGGGTTGGTTGATTGAGCGTGATTTGCGGAGGAATACGTTGGGGATTTGTCTTTTCTGGGTTTTTGTTTGAAGGAGAAGAAGAAAGAAAGAGAAGGAGAAGAAGGAGAAGAGGGTGGCTAGGGTTTGGTTTTAGGGAAAAATGGGAAATGGGGAAAAATAAAGAATAAGAAGCTGGTGAGGTGGAGATATTAGGGGATTGGGGGCACGTGGCCCCCACGCGCCAGATATTAATAATTTTTTTTTGAATAATTGTTTAAAAATTGTTGAAATAAAAAATAAAGTTCGATGATTAATTTGACACCGTGTCGGGTAAAAATTGGGTGTTAACAACTACTCTGATTCATATTAAGTAAATTGTTATAAGTTTTTCCATAGTTTAAAATAAATAGATTATTCAAAATTTGAAAAAAAAAATTATGACTTTTATTTATATTTATCCTTCTCTGCACATGTCCGAACCATCGCAGTCTCGCTTCCCTCATCTTTTCGCCCACCGGGGCCACCTCCAGTTTCTCGCGAATTACCTCATTCCTAACCTTGTCACTTCTGGTATGACCGCATATTGATCTCAACATCCTCGTCTCTACGACATGCATCTTTTAAACATGAATATTTTTAATTGGCAGGCGCTCCACCCCATACAGCAGTGCTGGTCTAACCACCACTCTGTAGAACTGGCCTTTAAGTTTGGGTGGTATCTTTTGTCACACAATACTCCAGAGGCCAACCTCCATTTTGTCCATGTTGCCCCAACACAGTGTGTGACATCATCATCGATATCGTCTCTACTCTGAATGATGGACCCCAGATACCTAAACTTATCCCTCTTAGGGATAGGTTGAGTGACAAGCCTCACCTCAGAGTTTTCTTCCTCCCTCTCTATGCTGAATTTGCACTCCAAGTATTCAGTTTTGGTCCTGCTCAATTTGAATCCTTTGGACTCCAAGGCGTGTCTCCAGGCCTCCAACCTTTCATTAACTTTAGTCCGAGACTCATCAATTAATACTATGTCATTTGAAAAAATCATACACCAAGGTACCTCTTCTCGTAAGGATCGTGTCAGCTCATCTATCACCAAGGCAAACAAGAAAGGGCTCAGCGCAGAATACTGATAGAGTCCCAACTCAATCTCCCACCGTTCTTACCCGAGTTTTGGCTCCATCGTACATGTCCTTAATCAGCCTGATATAAGCCCTAGGGACACCTTTCGCCTCTAAGAACCTCTATAAGACATCCCTTGGGACTTTGTCATACGCCTTCTTAAGATCAATGAACACCATATGAAGGTCCTTCTTACAATCCCTATATTTTTCCACTAACCTCCAAACTAGATGGATTGCTTCAGTCGTCGACCGCCCCGGCATGAATCTAAATTGATCCTCTGAGAGTAGAAACTACTTTACACACCTTCCTCTCCACAACTCTCTCCTATACCTTCATAGTGTGGCTTAACAACTTGATACCCCTGTAGTTGTTGCAGTTTTGAATATCTCCCTTATTTTTGTACAACGGAACCATTGTACTCCTCCTCCATTCCTCAGGCATCTTGGTAGTCACCCTAATAGCATTCAACAGTCTAATCAACCACTCTATGCCATCCTTGCCCAAGTTCTTCCAAAAGTCCATCAGAATCTCAGCGGGTCCGATCGCCTTCCCCTCTTCATCTTACTCATAGCCAGTTTTACCTCCTCCACTTCGAATGGATTGTCATCCCCAAAAACACGATCGTCTTCGAAGTGTGCCAACTTATCCAACTCGATAACTCTATCTCCTTTTCATTTAAGAGTTTATGGAAGTAAGTTTCCCACCATAATTTAATGGAAGTGTCATCCACTAACACCTCGCCTTCCTCATCCTTGATGCACTTCACCAAGTCTAAGTCGCGAGTTTTCTTTTCTCTTACTTTAGCGAGCCTATACAATCTCTTGTCCCCGCCTTTATCGCTTAGATCCTCATAAAGGTGCTCGAATGCAGCAGACTTAGCGTTTGTCACCGCCAACTTGTCTTCTGACATGGCGTTTTTATAGATTTCCCTAAACTTTTGCTTCTCAACGGCATCCCTACACTCTAACCACTCTGTGAAAGCGGCCTTTTTATCCTTAACTTTACCCTAGACTTCCGCATTCCACCACCAATCACCTTTACGCCCACCAAAAGGCCCTCTTGTAACTCCTAGAACCTCAGTAGCTACCTTTCTGATGTAGCCAGTGGTCGTGTCCCACATACTGTTCACATTACCTTCACTACTCCACGCCTCAAGGAATCTCAACTTATCTTCCATCTCACAAGAAAGGGCAGGTGTAAGGCTTCCCTATCGAATCCTAGGTTGGGCATACAAAATCTTCTTCTTCTTTTCTCTCTTGATCTCCACATCCATCACTAAAAGCCTATGTTGAGTGGAGATATTTTCACTTGGAATAACTTTGCAATACAAAGACTTCTATCGCCCTTTCGGATAAGAAGGTAATCTATTTGAGTCTTAGCTATCGTACTACAAAAAGTAATCAAGTGACTTTCCCTCTTCGGAAAATACGAGTTAGCAATCACTAACTCAAAGGCTTTGGAAAAATCCAAGAGAGAAATCCCACTCCCATTCCTCTCACCAAAACCAAAGCCTCCACGCACATTTTCGAACCCACTATTAGTCGCCCCGATATGCCCATTAAAGTCACCCCCAATGATGATTTTTTTTGTCACCAATAAACTTTGCAGAACCTCATCTAGATCCTCCCAAAAGCGCCTTTTGACTTCCCCATCTAGACCTACTTGAGGCTCATACGCACTAACAATGTTCACAACATGTCTTCCCACCACCAATTTGATAAACACTATCCTATCGTTAACCCTCCTAACCTCAACCACGTAATCCCTAAGATTCTCGTCTACCAGGATTCCCACACCATTTATACCACTGGAACCACCCGAGTACCATAACTTAAACCCATCCATGTCATGAGCCTTAGTACCCGCCCACCTAGTCTCTTGAACACACGCTATATTAATATGCCTCCTTCTAAAACTTTTTACAAATTCTATGGACTTCCCTGTTAATGACCCTATATTCCACGATGCTATCCTTAACTTGAATAGATTTGTACCCCTCTCGCCCCCTTACCCCTAACCCCTGACCCGAACTGATGACATGACCCTAGTCCACCATGAGATCTTGACGCCACTAAACTAAAACTATTATCACTCTAAGTTACAACAGCTACAACAGGTACAACAATACTCCTCAATATACAATAGTATATCCCAATATTTAGCGATATACACAAATATCGCAACAATAATCAGCAATATTCAACAATATTCAACAGTGAAACATAATCAGTCCACTTGACACTTGTGCACAAAAAAAAATTCAACAAATCTATCAGATCTGTGTAAAAAATAAATCAACAAAATTAAGTAGAAAGATATCACCTGGAAAGATATCACTTGAACAGGAAAGAGTCTCGCCAGAATCAGTGGAATCCTTTGGAGAAAGAGATAGGAACGTGTTCGCCGATCCTTTCCGATCTATTTAGAGATCTTGCCGGTGATGTCGCTGGCAAAGAGTGGAGACGTGACTAGATTTTGACCAGAAACTAAGGAAAAAGGTAAGATATCACCTGAAAATTCTGACTGGAAACTGAAATTAGACGTCGCTGGATTATCGGAATTGTGCTGAATCAGTAGTCACCGGAGTACTGATGGACAATCTGGAGCCCGAGACTTGCCGATAACCAAAACACTGGTGACGGAGAACACTCATAGATCAACAAATGTCGCCAAAGAAATAACTCGTTGGTGACTTCGCCGGAGACGTAGCTCGTCGGAGGAGACTCGCCGGGTTTTGGTAATGTTGCGACAGACACGGCGACAGCAAACAGGACACCGATGTCATCGAAAGATTCAGATTTCTTCCGCCGTCGAGGTACTCTGTCTGATCGCACAGAACTGCAGGAAAACCAACTTCGAGCACCGAAAATAGCACCGAACAGAGGGAGAACAAATTCTCCGGTCCGGCAAGGGTTCGCCGGCGCTCAAGTCAGAGAAAGACCAAAAGTTTTCCGGCCAATGAGCTCGTCAGATCTGCTGCCCGTGACGTGAGTGATCCTTAACCCCGAAAAAGCTCACAGACGGCTAAAAAGTCATGATTTTCTCAATTTATTAATTTTACCATGAGTTTTCTAAACAAAATTCTTTCTTTATCGTAATTTTTCGACAATATTTTTTCTCTTTATGGTGTTATAAAGTTAGTATAACAACATGAGTGTTAAAATATTTTAAAATGAAATAATTATACGGAATGATGTGTAACATGATCTGTTCACATTTCTGAATATTTAACCATCAATAGTATTTATTAGAGCATACAAAATGGTCTAAAGTTCTATAGATATATCTGTGTGTGTGTGTATGAAAGTAGAATGCTAAGTGTGGAAATTAGTATAAAATTTGATTTTTACCATATTGTATATTTTATTAACTGTTTTAGTTTACGAAATGTGTGTTCAAATTGGTACCATTGAACTTAGATACTCAATTTAGGCGATATGCTGGATTTTCTTTTTTAAAAATAAATTTGGGTCAGGGACCCAATTTTATTGATCAATCAAAGAAAGAAATTGGACTCATCAGACATTTGCTTAAATTTGGTATATGATGAATATACAAATTGATATGTATGAACTATGAATATATGATATTTAATTTATACATAGATATACTAAAATAATTACTAGATTTATACAAATTATGCTATTCATAAGTTCTTATAGCATAGTTGATAAGTGTATTTACATTTATAAAAGGAGTGCACGTCATTAGTTCCTATGTACATGAGAACTTAAAATGTAATGAAGGAAAAAAATAAAGAACACAAACCTTCATATTAGTTTAGGAAAAATCTAAGAAATGTGAGATTTTGGCAGAAATTCACTTTATCGCCTTCTATGAAGTGCCTCGTCGTAAAATTTAATGCGATATTAGAATCCACAGTGCCGGATGCCCATGGCACACGTCACTTAGTAATGGCATCCGGTCCTCTATTCTTATACTCTAGATGATTGACTTGCAACGAACTATGAATTCATTTGTATATGTAATCCATTCAATCTATCCTTTAGAATTTATGAAGTGGTCAACGTAACTTTCCATGACCACTGAGAATATGTCTCATGGCCGACCTAAATATTAGTAACATCTTTTATTTTCTCTAAATCTTGGGTAGCCTTTATCGTATAATTTTGCAACACTATTCCAGCTTAAAAGGCCTTAAACTTTCAAATTTTGTTGTATTTGATAGAACTCAAGAGAGCAATCTTCATATCTGAAAAATAAGACAATAGTAATTGAAACTTCCTTATTGGTTATCTTTTATATCATTCATTGAAAGGCTAGGGTGGAGTCACAAATTAAACTTTGTTGAAAAATAATTTTTTATATTTTTTTTGGAAAGGGGGATTAGGTGGGTCAGCATAGAAATGGAAAAAAGAAAATTTTTAAAATGTGATTTTTTTCAAAAATAAAAATTTTATTTTATTTTACTTTAAAATAAATTAACTTTTTAGGCTAAGGGGAGTGGTGGTAGATGGGAAAAAACAGAGCAATTTGAAATTAGATGATTTTTTGAAAAATATTTTTTTTTTAATTTTTCAAAAGAAGTCATTTTTAAAAATTTGTCAAAAATGAATTGATTTGAAAAATATTTTTCTCCATACCGAACACAGCCTATAGTTCTAGTTTTCTCGGTTGATTGTGTAAATAATAAGAAAAGCAAAAATTAATTTAATATTAGTTAAAAATTAAAACCATATATAATATTTTTTTGTGAAAATAATCCAGAATAAAGTATATATAACAAACACCGTCAATTATATAACAATGAATTTTCAATATATTAAAAAAGGCTATGAAAAGACATATAACTCACAAAGTAATAAAGTTTAGTATGAAACAATATGTGGTCATGACAACATACTGTGAATGGTAGTAGAAATAATTTTGCTTTTACTAATATGTTGCTGCTAAATAAAAACGAGAATGGCTATTACAAATTTTAGAATTGATTTATCAAACTCAATATTAAATCAACAAAATCAATTAATTCTCACTTTTTGATTTTATTGGAGAAATTCTAATAGACAGTTTAGTAAATGATTCTTGACAAGTGTTTGGGCATGTCGTAACAGCAGTAGTAAGAATCCTCGCCCCTGAAAATTCATTTGCATCTAAGGCTTTAATTGATTTTGTAGTGCCCTCTATCGCCTCATCATAATTTTCCTCATAAATGTGAAGACATTCCTTGAGAACATATTTTGTTGCTTGCTTTAGTAGAGATACGACTTCATTGTAGAGGTTTTTTTTAACCTTTGTTAAAGACTGATGAAGTAGAATACATACCAAACCTTTTTTATCAGCGGAAGAACTCTTAGGGTCCTCTCTAAGAGATCATTCATTGCATACTTTAAAGTTATTAGAGGTTCAACAAACATATTCTACCAAATCTCCAGATGACAGAGTTGTAAGAAGGTATCTATTAATATTTTCATAGAATTCCTCTTCTCATGTATTTTCCGAGTTGTGATGTGGGGTGTGTTATGCCGAAAAATGACCTTTTATTTGAAAATTAATTCGAAAATCAATAATTGATTTAAACTCAATTAATTTGAGAAAAATCAATTCTCGAGATTCAAAAAGAAGACAGAGAGCCGCCACCTAATTTTACGGATAATTAGAAAACTATTTTAAAAAATTTAACAGAAAAATCTTTTAAAATCCAGAAAGGCAGGTTCGGATTCACATTTTCACTTCAAGAAGGTTTTACGCACTTGAAATGACAGCTTAATGCGGTTATCCGGTGATTAAGGAGTTGACTAACTTTAAAAATATTTGATTTTTGTTTTGAAAAGCTGACCAATTTACAAATTGATGATTTTGAAATGATTTTAACTAAGCTTGAATAAATTTAAAAGTAATTGATTGACTTGAAGAAAATTGACTGTGTTTGAAAATATAATTAAACATAAAATCATATCTTTATTTTATTTATTTATTATTATTGTTATTTATCTTTTTCTTTAATCTTTTATGCCAATACTTTTCCAAAAAATAAAAGTGAAATTTAAAAAAAAAACATAATGGTTTGACATGCCGGGGAATTCAATTAGATTTAAACCAAATAAATAATAAAATGTTAGC
>JAPFFP010043666.1:0-13031 GCA_026153255.1 Solanum medicagineum | reverse complement strand
CTAAACTATGTCGTTTTAACCCCATCTATGTTCCTTATCAGTTTACATAACCCTAATACATCTCATTCTTCCTCATTCCAAAAACCCTATGTTTCTAAACCCTCTCAAACACTGTCAAGTTCCTACAAGGCTTCAAGCAAGAAGGTGCAAGCTAGGGTTCTAAATTCCTCATCATCTCCCAAGGTTTTTCTATCTCCTATCATCAAGGTATGTGGGTTTGATGTGGGAACCTTCCTTCCCGTTGATTGTGGGAACCTTCCCTCCCACAAATTCAACCAATCCTCTTCTCAAACTACATGAATATATGGACTATTTTGTGGGTATTCATGAACTCTTGCTTATGATAATATTATTATGTATTGTACACATGACAGCGGGGGGTACATTCTACCCTCCCCAGACCCCACTTGTGGGATTCTACTGGGTATGTTGTTGTTGTTGTTGTTGTTGTTGTACATATGACAACGGGTCCTTCAAGAATGATGATTTATGATAAAACCTTGTTGGGGTTTTCATGATACTCAAACAAGGGTTTTACTGTATTATTGGTGGGTTAATTTGGATAATCTTGAATGAGTTGATTTTACTCCTATCATGTCTCATACTCTTGAAATGCATGATTTTAACTACATGTACATATACCCACCATGTTTGATTAAATTTACTTGACAAGGATTTTTATGTTGATGAAAGACTATTGCATGAATTGAAAGACAAGCATGTTATAATAAGTTATGGGCTCCCAAGCATGTCTTTAACTCATGAAAAGCTTCTATGATTTGCAAGTTGAATATTGAGCCTTTATCCTATATTTTATCCTCTTGTGGGTAAATAATATCTACATGTAGGGGCAAGCATGACACTAGTTTACCCTTATGTACCAATTCTCACTAGAAGGGGCAAGTATATTATAATCTCTACCCTCATGTGTAATGTGATGCCTACTGGAAAGGGCAAGTCTATACATTGTTTTTACCCTCTAGTACAAGGTATACGCCATGTGTAGGGGCAAGCATTTGACTGAGCTACTCATGCCATGTTATCATGTTTTACAAATTATGCAAGTTATGATTAAACTTATGATTTCTTCAAGTACTCTGTGGGACTAGACTTAGCACCAAAATGAGACTTAAGGTGGGGGCTCGATCCAAGGGGTCCTTATATAAAGTCTTAGCCTCTTAACTGTGTGCCACCATAAGTTTATATTATCTCCCTAAATGGGCTTTTACTAATGGATCCATTTAGGCAAGTTCTCCACTTTGTGGGCTCAAGGTTGATTTACCTTGGTAAGTAGACCACTCTTGTATTCAGTGTGGAGTGCTCATAGAGATTTCAAGTAGTAGCTCGCTTGGTCGTATATGTTGGTTAGAGTCCCCTCCCACATATGTATGATATATTTTGCAAGTTTGATCATCTTCATGCACGTTTTAATTTAAGCATTGATTATAAATGCCATATTGAACTTATGGCTATTGATTATGATTATGCATCTTGATTATTATGACTTATTTTCCTTGTTGCATTGCACCCCGCATACTTAGTGCATTCCAAGTACTAAAGCATACTTTTGCCCACATGATCTCGCTATGTAGGAATCGGAGCTCCTATTCATCCTCCTCCTCCACGTGGTTAGCCGGATCATTGAAGATTGTTATTGGTGAGTCCTCCACTTCGGGGACAATATCCACTTTACTTCATGCTTTTGTTAAGACTTATCTATTTAGACTTTCTTTTATCTTTTGAGGGTGAGCTCGGGAGATGTCATAGCCCCCGTTCCACTCATACTAGAGGTGTTGTTAGATAGAGATGTTTTATATTGAGCTTGACTCTTATTATTTTTATGTATGGTGAAGGCTTCCTTTAGTCCTATTTCCTTTAGATACTATGTGATATGTGCTCCTTTCTCTTTCATGTTTCCGCTAAACCAAGAATGTGCTATGTATGCTTAAGAGTCTTGTTTGGGGACTCCCTTTGGATCCTCATTCGCCGGTCTCATCTAGGCCCTAGGCTTGGGTTGTGATAATTTTATTGTAAGATTTTAGTATATATAGAGGATATGCAAGAACTAATTTACTCATAACCCGATTCTGTAAGCAATAAACCCTTGATTTTGAAGAACTAGACTGAAGATTTTTACTTCGATTAGGACATTCCTACTAAAATCTCTATAAGCATCCAATTTTCCAATCTCCCCATGAATTGATGGTTTGGGATTCCCTGAGAATGATTATTAGTGCCATTGGCATCCCATATTTGCAGATGAACGCACAACTAAGAAAATAAGAGTGTCTAGAATATTGGTAGAGGTGGATGTCACAAAACCAATACCTAAGGAAATTAGGGATAGAAATTCAAATGGTAAAATAATAACACAATGGGTACAATATGTGGAAAATGCCAAGTAGTGGGACTGTATGCCTATCTGAATTGGCTAGAGACAAGATTGTGGCAGCACATGCTAGAAGAAGAAAAACTCCCACCTAAAAGTTTACTTTTAGTTCAACACGATCAACGTGTAGAATAAGAATAAGTAATTGCTAAATTTGCTCAAGAATCTCCACTTTGAATTTAAATAGATGATTTGAAAACATAATTATTCTGACTGAGATGGAGAAATTCACTAGAGTATCGATGCATATGCTAGAAAAAGAAGAAGAGCTCCAACAAAAGTAGTGCAAAAATGGCTCACAAAGGTGGTGGAAAAGCCTATTACACCTGCTACAATGGATAAGCTTGAGCCTAACGAATCAAGCAAATCAAAAGCAAAACTTCCCAGGTAGCTATATTTTGACAAAAACTAGCCCAACCTTGATATTAACATATTTTCCTACATTATAGCCTACTGCTGTGAAGAATGGTTTTAGTTTCTTGAGCAGCCTATGTTGTGAAAAGGAATTTATTCGTCCTGACAAAGGAGGTTTCTTATATCACCCTCGTCATCACATCATCATCATTAAAACATGCTTTCATACTTAGAATCATAATTCATGAAAATCATAACTTTGTCGTAGGAAACTAGGGCCACGTGTGGGTTCATGAGAAATCAAGTGAAACTCATGCAATTAGTTGAAAATCATAGAGGAATCATGCAATTGAGATCAATTTGAGTCTTTCGTAAAGGAACCCATATCAATTCAACAAGCTCTAATCATCATAGACTTGAAATCACTTTCATTCACTTGGAAATCATAGAAATCGTGTCCTTCTACATAATTCATGCATAAATAGGTATAATATTTATGTAATAATCTCAATCCAACCATTTGGAATCAAGTCATAAAAACCCATAGAAATCCATACTTAAAATTTGAGAAAAAGAGAGAATTGAGTTGGGCTTCATGGATGAATCGAGTCCATGAATGAAGCCCTACCTACCTCAAGTGAGAATCCCTACTTTGAAGAAGAAAACTCTGGAAATTCCTTAGTCAAATGTTCAAACTCAAGCTTCAATGGAGAGAATCCTTAGAGAGAGAAATTTTGAAACTTCAAGAGATGTTTTAAGAGTAAATGAGATAGAATGAAATAGGAATAGGCTTTATAGGAGTTGAGTTGGTTAAGTTAGTTGGGAGGGTCAAAAAACGTAGTTTAGGAGTTAAATGAATTGGAAATAACCAAAAAGCTCTTCACTTAAAAATTGTCTCACCCATCCACGAGACCCCATTCACGGCCTGTAAATCATTCCAAGGGTCATGCTTGGCCCTTGTGGAATATGTGTCATAAGAATTTGGATACTAAAAATTGCACCTTTGAAACCATGAACTTTATTTACAGACCATAGACCCCTCTGTGGTACCTCCCGGTACTTAGAAAAATTCCCCATTCTCAGGTCCCTTTCATATTCAGTTCACGGGTCGTGGTTCCATTCATGACCTGTCCTATTTTTCATATAATGAATTTCAGAAACTCTAAAATTTTTCAACTCTCTGGACTCCAACCACAAGACACTTCTATGATCTGTGGTGTAATTCACAAGCCGTAGATAGACTCATGAAACCCAATCAATTCAGAATCCTGCAACTCTCTCATTTTTCAGGCTTTTCAACATGTAGGGTGTAGTAATTTGCAGGACCAGAAGAGAAATTTACTAGAACACCTTGACAGATGGTCAGGAACAAAGGATAGTATACTTGAAAAGAAAAAAGCTAAGGCCAAATGGATAAACTGGTTGATGGCAATTCAAGTTATTTCTCAATAATTATGAAATAAAGAATTCACAGGGGACAAAATGAATGAACTCACATCTTTAATTAAGCTACGTATTTTTTGGAAATATTAAGCATGAAGTTGTGCAGTTCTACCAGAGTTTAATGGGATCTTCTACGAATAATCTAGTAATCTTATATTAGTCAATAAGCTTATAATGAGATCATGACCTATTCTCACTCATCAACAGAAGATTGAACTAGTTATCATAGTGATAAAGTTGGAAATTATCAATAGTTTAAAGGTTATTGGGAAGAGAAAGCCCCTAAAATTAATGGCTATAATGCTCCTTTTTTAAAGAAGGCATGGCATGTTATTAAAGAGGATGTTACAACAATAGTGTAACACTTCTTCAACATTAACAAAATATATTAAAGTATTAATTGTACTGTAGTTACTATTGTTCCTAAAGTTGATAGCAATATCAAGGAATTCAAGCCAATAACTTGTTGAACTATTCTATATAATATTATTGGGTAGATAATGGCTATAAGGCAAAAAAAGTTCATCCCTAGCATTATCAATTCCACTCAAGCTGTGTGTAGCACTTTGAAAATTTCTAAGTTAAGACTCAAATTTTTCTCTTATGTGTATGGAATCATACCCAGTTATTATAATCTTGAATATAGGTGTTAAAACCTATTCTATAGTAGGACAATAGATTTGAGATGAAAAAGGTTATAAAAATCCCTTAGAACAAAGTTGAGTTGAAACCATCCTTACTGAGTAAGTTTAGATATGAAACTCTATGAAACTGGGTGATTCAATAACTTCAGAGTTATGAATTCATATTAAGGTCATTTTCTAAGTATTTGAAGTGTGTCCGATGTGGTTTGAGATCATAAGGGACACCCAAAGCCAAAACAAGTTCAAAACATTTTGTGACGTACCGCTTAAATTCGTCCAAGGTGCTATCCGGAATTATATAGAGGCATCCACCATAATATGGAAGACTGTGGGATTCTCTTGAGATATGTGGAAGGATCTAGAGATACATGGAAGGCTTTAGAGATATGTGGTATTCTCTAGAGAAGTATGAAAGGTTCTAGAGATGTGTGGAGTTCCCTAGAACAATCTGGAAGGTTCTAGACATGTGTGGAATTCTCTAAAGGAGTCTGAAGGTTTTAAAAATGTGTGGAGTTCTCTAGAGAAGTCTGGAGGATTTTAGAGAAATGTGAATCTTGAAGGAGAAACCTGGAAGTTTCTAGAAGATTGTAGATAGATATAGAGAAAATCTATCCCTTGTAAATATCTAAGATATTTATGTGGAGAGTTCTAGATACTAGATATTTTATAGGAGAGCTTTCTAGTGAAGCATTTGTAGCCCTTAGATCAAATTGATCCTAGCCGTCCATTGACGAGGTGGGAGTAGTATAAATACCACCCCATGACATTCATTTTCACAAACCCAAGCAAGTAGCAAATCACAAGCAAATCATTGTAAACTATTCAAGCTCTTTAATACAAAGTTTCTTTCTTTGTTCTTCCAAAGTTCAAGTTACTTCGTAAAGTTTCTTAGCTTAGTCTTTCAAAGTTCTGCTAGGCATTAAGAGTTGGCTGACTAGAAACTCAGAGAGAAAAGTTTGCTAGGCCGCATGGTATATTGGAATTACGACCAAGTCCGTGACAATTGGTATCAGAGCAAAGGTTGGAGAACATCGGAGCATCAAGGGACATGGAAGGTGGAAGCGAGATTACTCAAGGAGGCAAGGTAATCGAGAAGAAATCCAAAGGCCAGAGATCTTAGTCGAGGGAAACCATAGAAGGCTTTAAGATACAACTAGCTAAGGTGGAACTGGCCATAGCCGATGGGGAGGAAAAGTTTGAAGAGAACAAACAAGGCATGGACGGACTGCGGGAGGAGATGCAAGCCGCCATAAACCAAAACCTAGCCCAATGTCTTGATAACGTGAAGTCCATGGAAGAGACTTATAAGGCAGAGATTCCTTCAATGCGGGAAGAGCTAGGGAGGATCTTGTGCAAGCTGGAAAGCACAGAAGAGGAGCTTAGCTTGTGCAAGAGGGATCTTGCCCAAGGAAGTCCATCGACGTCTGAGGTAAGGACATGCCTTCCAAATTAGATGTTCCACGACCCAAGTCCTAAAGGGTCAAGAAATGCAAAGGAGCTAGATAACTTCCTCTGGAGTACGGAGCAATACTTCAGGGCGCTTGCCATGATCGACGAAGCACTAAAAGTGGATATCGCTAGTCTCTACCTCGAGGACACCACGATAGTATGGTGGAGGAGGAGACATGGGGACATTGAAAGAGGCATCTACTCGATAGGCACTTGGGTTGAGTTCAAGACTGAATGCAAGAAGCAGTTCTACCCCAGCAATGTTGAGGAGGAGACCAAGGGTAAACTGAGGAGACTACAACACAAAGGAAGCATTCGGGAGTACGTAAAGGAGTTTAACAAGGTAATTCTTGAGATTCTGGATCATCCTGATAAAGAAGCTTTCTTTGCCTTCATGGATGGTTTACAGCAGCGGGCCAAGCTTGAGATCCAAAGACGGGGAGCTTAAGACTTGACCACCGCCATTTCCATAGCCGAGTCCCTTATTGAGTTTAGGAAAGTAGAGAGACCTAAACCAAGGGACAAGGGAGGCAAGGAAAAGAGTGAGGGAGACCCACATCATGGCAGAGAGGCAGGTGATAAGGCGAAAGGTTCCAAAGAGCACAAAGCCAGTAAGAGACCCCCGCTAAAATGCTTCTTTTGTAAAGGTCTACACAGGGCAATGGAATGCTCTAAGTGATCCAAACTATCCACATTAATTAAGGAGCGTGAACGAGAGGAAATAATGATAGGAGCCCTACTACTCCTCAGTACGAACAAGGCAAAAGTGGAAGTGTCCAAGACCGAAAGAAGGGAAGGTTGCTCGAAGAGGCAACAATCGGTGCCTTGAAGGAAGAAGCAACTATTCCTCCTACTGAAGGCCTTCCCCAAGTAGTTACTCAAGTCTTGAAGGAATACAAGGATGCAGGGCCACCTAAGTTACCGAAGAGGTTACCACCAAAGAGGGAGGTGGACCACAAAATAGAGCTTGTACCTGGTGCCACCTCACCAACATCAGTGTCGCCTCTTGAGCGTGAGTAGGCAAGGAGGCAATTGATGGAGAACAAGCCAGGCAAGGGAACGTTGTGGCCAACACACAGAGTAGAAAGGCCAAACTTGCCTACATCACTAGTCCGAATTTTCCTTTGGTTGATCAAATTAAGGAGGGATTAGAGCAAGACCCACAAGCTAAGAATCTGATGAAGTTGGTAAGTTAGGGAAAGATACACAGATTTTGGCTTGAGGATGGGGTGCTCATCACCAAAGAAAACAGGGTGTATGTGCCGAAGTGGAAAGGCTTAAGGAAGAAGATCGTCAAAGAGTGCCATGTCTCAAGATAGGCTGGTCACCTTGGAGTTCGACGAATGATGGCACTTACTGAATGGGCTTACTATTGACCCTAGATAAGGGATGATGTTGAACTCTATGTCAAAAACTTGTCTTGTGTGCCAGCAAGACAAGGGGCAACCAATGATGCCACAAACTATGGTCGTTGGTTACAAAGGGCCGAATCTTGCAGCATACAAGTTTGCCAACGCTTGGAAAGAAAAGTTTGACTTGGCAAGGGCACACTTAGCAAAGGTCACACAAAAGATGAAGAAATGGGCCGATGCTAAGAGAAGACACTTGGAGTTCGAGGAAGGTGACTTAGTGATGGCGAAAATCCTTCCTCACCAAAGCCAAAAGTTCACCAAGGTGCACAAAGGGCTAGTGAGGCACTATGAATGGTCATTTCCCATTGAGAAACGCATCGGTAAAATAGCCTATCGCTTGACTTTACCGTTGTACTTGGAGATGCATCCTATTTTCCATGTAAGTTTGCTGAAGTCATACCATCAATATAAGGATGACCCAAGCCGAGGGGAGTCAAAAAGAGTACCTACAGTTATCACTACGGTGCCAAAATGGGATGATGAAGAAATTCTTGTGCATCGAGTTATTCCAAGATGCGGGAGTTATTCGAACTACACCTAGTACTTTGTAAAAGGGAAAGAATCTCCCGACAAGCGAGGTAAGATGTGAACGTGAGTTGATATTATGGGAATACTAGGATATAATCAACGCATACAAGATAGATACATCGAGAACGTTGCCACGTTGAGTGGGGGAGAATGTGACGTACCGCTTAAATTTGTCCAAGGTGTTGCCCGGAATCATCTAGAGGCATCCACCATAACATGGAAGACTGTGGGATTCTCTAGAGATATGTAGAAGGCTCTAGAGATGTGTGGAATTTTCTAGAGAAGTCTAGAAGGTTCTAGAGACGTGTAGAGTTCTCTAGAACAATCTGAAAGGTTCTAGACATGTGTGGAATTCTCTAGAGGAGTCTGGAAGGTTCTAGAGACGTGTGGAGTTCCCTAGAGAAGTTTGGAAGATTCTAGAGAAATGTGGATCTTGAAGGAGGAACCTGGAAGGTTCTAGAAGATTGTAGATAGATGTAGAGAAAATATATCCCTTGTAAATATCTAAGATATTTATGTGGAGAGTTTTAGATACTAGATATTTTGTAGGAGAGCTTTCTAGTGAAGCATTTGTAGCCCTTGGATCAAATTGATCCTAACTGTCCATTGAGGAGGTGGAAGTACTATAAGTACCACCAATGACATTCATTTTCACAAACCCAAGCAAGTAGCAAATCACAAGCAAAGCATAGTAAAACATTTAAGCTCTTTAATACAAAGTTTGTTTCTTTGTTCCTCTAAAGTTCAAGTTACTTCGTAAAGCTCCTTAGCTTAGTCTTTCAAAGTCCTGCTAAGCATTAAGAGTTAGGATGACTAGCAACTTAGGAAAGAAAAGTTTGCTAGGCCGCACGGTACATTGGACTTACGACCAAGTCCGTGACTATTTCCATCAGCTAAGTTTGGGTATGAGTTCATAGAAGTGTCAACTTCAAATGGCCATATCTCTTGGCACATAATGAGTTAGGTGACCTCTAATAAATCAAATTAAATATCTTTGAATTAGCTTTCAAATGCATCTAATTTTGCCTTAATCAGAGTTTAGAGTAAAAAGTTATGACTGTTTTACTAAAATATGTTTGGACTATCAAATTTGGCGATTCACCAAATTTAATCGCTGTAAGTTTCGAGAAAGCTTAGAAAATTGTAAAAAGGGAGACCAAGGGTCCTTATTCAGCGTATCACCGAAGGGTTCAATGATGGGCCCCTAGACTGCCATTTTGACCGACAGAATTCATCTAAAGATCATTTTTTTCAACTTTGATGATTGGTTGACTTCTCCAAAAGGTTATTTTAGACCTTTTATTGTTAATTAACTTTCCTAATCCTATCCTATAGCCTAATAACCTCCCATAAATGCAAAAATTAGTGAAAATATTAAAATTTTATGTTCAAAATTCTCCCAAAGAAGAAGCTAAGATTCTCCATATTCAAGTATAAACCAAAGGTTTCTTCAAGAGATTTTTCTCTTCCAGGTATTTAAAGCTATCTAAAACATGGAAAGAGCCCTTCTATTTTCCCCATAACCAGGATTAACTAAATTGTGAATGATTTAACTTTCCGTGAATGATTTAACTTTCGATGAATGTTTTCTTGAGATTATTCCTAAAATTTTAGAATAGTCTTATATGCTATTATATAATTGATAATTCTCATGAGTTAATTTCTTGAATACATGAAATTCATCATTTACTACATAAACCTCAGTTATATTGTTTCTTAAAACTTGAATGTCCAGATGCATTTATTTAGAATAACAACATGAATTATGGAACCTATGACTATTGAATACGAGTATAACCTTGATGAGACTAGAATGCCCATTTGTGATTTCATAACTTGAACCCAAATGATTGGATATAAATGAATGTTATTATAAATACATATCTAAAATACTCTTGAAAGATGTGATGGAAAATTGATTGGGTGGTCGATATGATAGGTCAAATGGGTTGATTATGATAGAATTGATGAATTGAAAGAATCCATAAGAGACTTATTGATGAGAATTGATTGTCTTATGAGCATTGAGTTTAAGAGGGAGTATCAAACACCGAATTGAGTGAGAGTAAGTCCAACTCAAACTAAATAACTATGTAGCCAAACATAGGAGAGGATTGAACTATTAAGCCGGATATTCCTGTTTGATAGGTCCCTGAAACAATAGAGGAATTGATTGATTGATTGGATTCATGATTGGTTGATTCGTTCTTTACCTGAAAAAGTATTGCACGATTGTGGCAATATTAATAGAATTATTGTATGATCACTGGATCCAAAGTTATTATTGTCGGATAAGAGAAACTTCTATATACGTCTTAATAGTACGATGATTAGATCAGGTTGAATTGGATATGATGGGTCTATATCTAAACCTTGTTTTTGCTTTAGACTTATGACTTTTTGATTGAGTTCTTATGTTCTTGATTTGAATTATCTGAGTTGATAGTATTCTATCTTAATGCTTGTTTCATTTTTCCATTTTACATATTCATACATTCCACGTACTAATGTCCATTTGGGCTTACACCTTTTTATGATCCAGAGACAGGTTCTAGAAATCATCAACAAGCGCACCATCAAAGACTCATTTGTATTCAGCTGATTGGTGAGTCCTCCCCTATTTTCAAAGGATATCATATTTATTCTAGCTTTAAGTTTAGCTTTTTTTTTATTTTGATTTGAGGTAACCATGAAACATGTCATTGGCCCCACTTAGACAGATGGGTATAAGCTCGAGTTATGATTTGATATTATTTTTGGCTAGTTTTTTCCATACTAATCTTATTTAGTTGATTGATAGATTAATTGGCCTTTGGCCTTTGATTATCGATTTGGTTATTGCTTTCTGTTAAGTATTCTTGATTGTTGATATCTTTTGCTAGTAGATTGTGATTGAATTAATGTGATGAGGCCAAGTAGTTTGCTTGGGGGCTAGCAATAGTCTCTGAGTACCGGGCACGCTAAGGATACTCTCCCGAGGTGTGACGCTGTGATTTGTCCCAAGGAGAAAAATAGGAGATAATATTATCATCGCATATGATTTAGTAGTCTTATTCTATAAAGAATATATCACTTCGGTGCATGATGAAAATTGATCTACAAAAAACCTACGATAGTATAGAATAGATTTATCTGGAATAGGTGATACAAGGATTGAATTTCCGTGACAAGTTCATTTTTTAGTTATTGGAGTGTGTGAAAATTGTTAGCTATTCTATACAAGTAAATGGAGAGCCAACAAAAACTTTCCTTACTGCAAAAGGGCTGAGGCAAGGTGATTCGATGTCTCCGTTCCTCTTTGCAATTGTAATGGAGTATCCAAGCAAATGTCTTATTAAACTGCAGAAGTGAAACAATTAGGATTCTATTCTAGATGTGCCAAAATGCAGATCACCAATTTATGTTTTGTTGGTGACCTGTTACTGTTTTCTAGGGGTCATAAACTTCAGTTCAGATTATGATGTAATACTTTAAGCAATTTTCAAATGCCTCATGACTGCAAGCCAACAAAAGGAAAAGCTGATATATTTTGGAGGGGTGTGTCCACAAGAAAAGGCTAGGATACCGCAAACTACTGGTCTCACATATGGTGACCCTCTTTTCAAATATCTAATACTATTGTCCACCAAGAAAATCTCTATAATACAATGGCATCCACTGATCAAGAAAATGACAGCTAAGATCTCTTTCTAGATTTTCAAAAAGTTGTTATATGTTGGCATGACATAATTGATAAAATCAGTGTTATTTAATATTCAAGACTTCTGGGCTCATCTATTTGTACTTCTGTCTAAGGTAATCAAATTCATTAAAAGTTATGGTAGAAGTTACCTTTGATCTGCTATCAATAGCATCACCAAGAAGACACTTGTTGCGTGGACTAGAGTTTGCTCCCCTCTTTACTTTGGTAGACTTAACTTGATCAACATAAGCATTTGGAACAAAGCAACTATAGCTAAAATATATTAAGCCAAAAATCATTAGTTAAAATTTTAAACTCATAATTTTGGATATGTTTATATTGTTTGTCTTTGAAATAACTACTTAAAGCACCACAAAAATAGTTGAAAACTATTTTGACAATAAAATAACCTAAAATAAAGTAAATATAAATAGGCTCTAAGACTTGTTATTATTGTATAAGAACCTAAAGCAACATATGTTAATAACAATTAAATAAATATATTGTAAGAATAAAATGATAACTTATTATAATTGAGGGACCAAATAATTAGGGGTATATGTTTGGTATTTGGTTCGGGAATTTCAAATTTTGAGTTTGGTAATTTAGTAACATATAGTTAAAGTTAGATACAAATTACCAAAATTTTAAATTTTGGCTCAATAATTCAGTAATTGATAAATCAAACTTCAGTTATGTATGATATTTAGTAATACCATATTGAAGTTCTAGCCGATTATTTTACAAAGTTAATGCTATTGCTTTATTTATTTCTAGAGAAAAGACATCAAAACCCCCCATAAACTTGACAACAAAATTTACTTTAGGACCTAAACTACACAAGCATTCATATACCCCTTAACAACTTTCAAATGAATTAAATATCCCCTAAAGAATGGCATGGCAAAGAGAGTGAACTCACTCTCCTAAAACGCGTGAAATGATAAGAAAATACAAAAATTGAATAATAAAAGCATACACATGACCTTTTTTTATTGGCCAATATATGAATAGTATTTCTAAATATGTTTTATAAATTAAATCTTTAAAAAATGTATGAAATTTCCTATTTAAAGGTAAATAAAATTTTGGGTCCTATTTTTCCTAAAATTATTAAATTTTTTCTCTCT
>JAPFFP010043665.1:0-13033 GCA_026153255.1 Solanum medicagineum | reverse complement strand
TGATTTTAATATATTGTTAGTGTTGTATGTGTATGTTAAGTATGAAAAGAGAAGAGGAAGGGAGAAAGAGAGAGAGAGAGAGAGAGAGAGAGAGAGAGAGAGAGAGAGAGAGAGAGAGAGAGATTTGTATGAAATGAATATATCATATGGTATATAAATCGATTTATATAATAGAGTGGACTCGAGTAAGTAATGAAATTTTGAAAAAAGAGAGAATGAGATTATGTATAATACTCCTAGAATTTATGAATTTTCAAAAAAGATAATATGAGAAGACATAAATGTAAGAGAATTTATGGAACGGATATCAACTAATTATGAGAAAATTAGGGGATTGATATCCTGTCACTCTGTCAGTTTCAAAACTTCTTATTTATGAAAAATATAACTGATTAATTAATGAGATGAAAATTTGATTATTTATGTTTTTGTTTTTTCTAGTTAATTTATTATTTTGTTAAATTCTAATAAAAATCTACTGGTACATATTGAAATTAATAATAACAAATCTTAAGTGTGTTATTTATTAAATGTTCTCTATTAAAACTAAAGATTTACCAATTGGTATATTACCAGCTGATTCTAATATGTCAGTAATTTACAAACCACAAAATTAATCCATCGGTAAAAAATTCTAACCAATTGAGCTTTTGTTGGCAAGTTACTAACAAATAACAATCAGTTGGTAATTTACCAACATATATCTAATTAGTTGATAAAATTAGCTACAAAAATCTTTTGTTGGCAAATACTTACTTATTAATTTGTTGGTAATCCGTTAATAAACTATGATCTATTTCCTTCCTCCATATTTACCAAGCAATATATAATCTATTAGTAATATTACCAACGAAATGTATTTGTTGGTAATATTTTCGTTTGTAATTCGTTAGTAGAAAGTTGTTAAATTAGACGCCATTTTTTTCCTTTATATTTACTAACTAAATTATTTAGTTAGTAAAATTTTGGTTGGTATTTCGTTAGGAATTTGTTGCTAAATCGTGAATAACAAATTAGACCAATTTGTTAGTAATTTGTTGCTACTATACTAATGGATTTAGGTTGTTGGTAAAGTCCCTTGGCAATTCAGAGTTTTTTTGTGGTGGTTTGACTTTTCATTAATTGGGATGGATCTTCTGATATTATGTGAAGAAATAGATTTTAGGTTGGGGTTGAACATAAAATATCAAAAATCAAATTATTGAATCGAATTAAAAATTTTGATAACTTCATATTCGATAACTCAAAATTCAGTATGAAATTCGATACAAAATTCAGAAATAAAGTTTCAGAATTGTAATATTCAAGTTTAAATTTGTATGAGACATTAATACCATTTTCTATTCGATATGTTCAAATACCAAATAATTTACTTAATAAAAACCTTGTATCAGCGAGCTTTTTACTTAGCAGTACAAGTCTAAAGAGAAAATTAAATATTAAACGCAAACAACCCAAATACAAATGTATTCAGCGGTGTTAACAAAAGAAATATTCTTTTTTTCCCCTACATAATATTGGCTTTTGATCAACTATATAAAATAATAAAATTTTCAACAATGGATAGTAAATCCTAGTTACTATTGAACTATACATAACATTGCGATCAGACACTTAAAGTCTGAAAAAAAATTGTAATTATCAAATCAAACTTTTAACTATTGATAATCAAATTACTAAACTCAGAATTTGAAAGTTCTTAACCAAATACAAAATGTTCAACCCTATCTTTGACCTAATTCATACCATCAAAAGCTAAATAATATTGTCTAAATCCATATAAGAAAATAATTTTTCCTTTTTTTTTCATCTGATATGATAATACTCAACACATATTAACTAGAATCTATGTTTGTGGTTAGTAGCTACATACTCTTTATTCATCTTGTATAACGTCCGGTAAAATTACCAAAATACCTCTAGAATAGAGATGTGTGCGTAACGCGTCTTCCTATGCTCTGTTTGCGAATCCAAGACTAGATATGCATTCGGCATGGAAAATTGAGGGGTAAAATGGTCTCGTTTGAATTTTAGAGCCATTAGATCGAAAAATAATTTTTTTATCCAAGACGAAAAACAGTGGTTATGCGCGCCCAAGGCACGACACGCCTGGGACGTGGACATGCCTTGTGTTTTTTTTTAAATTTTTTTTTTAATTTGGGGGAATATTTTGGCCAATTCTCAACCCCTCCTAAGTTCAATAAACGAATATAAGAGACCTTTCACGTCAAGCCAAGTCCAAAGAATTTCTAACAACTAAGTTTTCGTATGAGTTGATAGAAGGTCAACTTCAAATAACCATATCTCCTAAAGTATAATGAGTTATGTGACCCATAAAATAGCAAATTGAAGCTATTTGAATTAGCTTTCCAACGCATTCAATTTCGCCTTAATCAAAGTTCGAAGTAGACAGTTATGACCATTTTAGTGAAGGAGTGCAGAATTGTCTGAAGGTCCGCGCTCAAAGTGCGTCACGGACCAAACACGGATCCTTACTGGATAAGCTAATGATGTTTTTTTCTTTCTTTTTTGAGGTTATTTTCATCCTAAAACCTATGGGAGTGTATTTAAGGTCCCAAAACGCATAAAACGTCGGTTTTCATAATTAAAAATCCTCTCCTTCACTCCTAAACATAAACGTTCAAGAATCATCGAGAAAGTCATCAAGTTAGGATTAACTTTCCAGATTCATCCTCAAGGATTCCAAGAAAACGAATTCAAGAATCCCAAGAAAGGATTTGTTGATTCTTCTTTTTCAAGAATGTAGGGTTCTTCATCAAGAACTCTAAAAATTCCAAGTCAACAATTAAAGAATCAAAGAAAGCCCTTCAAACAGTGTTTTTCCAAGTTCTTCCACTCTAAAAGAACTACCGAGATCGAGAATTTTCTCCAATAAAGCTAGTATTCAACAAATTTCGATTATGATATCAACTTTCCAAGTATGTAACGCTAAATAAAAAGCATGGGATTGCCCTCTTATGTTCCCCATAGATGTTCATAGATGAGTTGAGAGTCCACAAGTCCCCATACATGATTCTTGATGTATTATCTTGATTAAATTCTTGAAAACTATATTGTTTACATGTATTTTCATACATTGATGATCATTATAAACTTTCTTGAATTGAATTGAATATTTTTCATGAGATATTGTATAAACCTTATATGTTAACTTTTGAAAGTATGTGAGAATTGAACTTAGGAGATGAGTCTAGAGCCTTGACGATGTAAATGTGTTTGTTGTTGTGGTTCTGGTCATGAGTTGAATGTGTTGATGATTGATGTTGATGAGATTGATATCCTGAGTATGTTAAAGAGGTTGAATTTAATCTTAAAAGAATGTCTGAATTCCTAAAGTTAATGTTCTTTGTCCGAAAGAGACTAAGTGATGAGAACACTAGATGTTTGATGTCTTATGAGCATGTTGAGTCCTGGGAGAAGTATTGAGCACAGAAATGGGTAAGAGTAAGTTCCGCTCACACTCATTAACTACGTACCCAACATAGGAAGAGGACTGGACCATGAGAATGGATGTTTCCTTAGTCCCAAAAGAGGACTTGATGTTATTATGGATCCACAGATGCCACGCCTTTTACCCAGACAAAGTATTAGGCGGATGCAGAAACGACATCGTTTCGTTATATCATCGCTGGCTCATAGGTGATGGTTGTCAATTAGAGAAACTCCTAGATAAGTTCCATCTTTATAGTACTCTGATGTTGATGTGATGGTATGAGGTGATTGATCTTGATGAGTCATTGTCTACTCTTTATTCTTATTTTAGATAGACATTTGACAGTTTGATTGGTTATCTTTCTGAGTTGATGTTTTTTCATACTATTCTACATGTTTTGATTTCTCATCTGTTTGTATTGGTATCCCCCTTTCAAAACCCAAGCCTAGGGCCTAGACGTGACATGGCGAATGGGAACCCGAAAGGATCCAAACAATCCTCCTAGCATATCAATCACACATCCTTGGTCGCGGAAGCAAAGTAAATGACAACAAAAGATATATAAAATGGGAAGCGGGACTAAGGGAAGTCTTTAATATCATAAAAACATAAGGAGTCAAGCTTATACCATAAATACATCATAATATTCCAACAACACCTTTAAACTTAGAATGAAGGGGGAGCCAAGATACTTTACGAGCTCACCCTCATAATATGAAATGTTCAACACAAGAAGTCTTAAAATAGCAAGAAAGTAGATAGTGTCCTCGAACTTGAGGACTCAACAAATCTTAACTTCGAGTGATCTCACTAGCCTCGTGGAGGATGATCAAGAGGAGCTCCGGTCCCTACATAGTGATATCATGTAGGCTAAAGTATGCGTTAGTACGTTTGAATACCAACATATAGTAAAACACTCATATAGAATACCTTGAAATTCTTGAAATTCATCATCAAATCTCATAATAAATCATAGTTTCATAGCTCAAAACATGTATATTCTCAACAAACAAATCTCATTCATAGTACAGGCTTGAAATAGATAGTCGTGAATATAATCAACATTTCATAAAATCCCAACATAATTTATACTCATAATCCATAATAGAAGATACCCACAAATAATACAACTTGAAAACATGCAATTTTCATAAAAAATGAGATTGGGCTCCGTGGGTGAAAGGACCCAATGGATGAAACTCACATACCTAAATTTGGGAATTCCTTGATGTAGACTTGAAGGATAATTGAAGCTTAAATAGAGTTCTTGAGATCCCGAATTAATCTTGAGACACTTGAATTTGGATGGGAATTTTTTATAAAATGGTTGAGAGGTTTTAGAGAGAGGTTTTTGAGTGATATGGAGTTGAAAAATGGCAAGTATGGGATATTTCACATGTAAAAGGGCATGAGGCCATGACTCCAACACCTTAGGCTGCAACAGAAAATTAAGGAAGTGATAACACTGCTCCACGATGGGTCCACGTCGTGGAGCCATTGCGGACCCACATTGTTTTGTGAAAAGTTGCGAAGATTATTTTTCGTTACAAGTCTTCTAAAATCTAGGTTATACCCATTTCCCACTCAATTTTTCCCCCTAATCAAGAATATGAAGTCGGATTTTCAATATCACGTATGGATTTTGAGATATATGAAAATTACGATTATGGGTATTTCTGAAGCACATTTTTGGGGTGTTTCAATATCTCCCCCTTGGAAACATTCATCCCTGAATGTCAAGAAACGTACATAAGAGAAGTAATCATGAAGATTTCAGCCCAACATGAATGCAACAAATGCACTTAAACATCGTTTTCAAAAATCTCAACATGAATGTCAAAAATCACCATAAACTTGTTATCATGAACATGAACGCATGCAAAGTGACATGAGCGCTGAAACTTAAGACTTAAAATCATAAATAGGACTTAATTTGTTATCTTAAGTTTGAATAGAATGAAAGAGGTATGGATATCACTTCTTCAAGTCCGCTCTGTTTCCCAAGTGATGCTTCCGACTTGTTGATTCCTCTAAAGAACTTTGACGGATGCTACAACTTTGTCCCTCATCCTCTTCGCTTGTCTATCCAATATTTCAACCAGGACCTCCTCATAGGTCAAACTATCTCCCACGACACCCACAACCTCTAAGGGAATTATAGCACTTGGGTCACCCACACACTTTCTCACATCGACACATGGAATACTGGGTGAAACATGTCCATATCCATAGGCAACTCCAACTCATAGGCAACCTTACCAATTCTTCTCAAAACTCATTAAGGACCCACAAACCTTGGGCTCAATTTACCCAAACTGGACCACGCCCTTCATGGATGAGATCTTCAAGTAAACTTAATCACCAACCTCACTAAGATGCCTTCCCATAGTCTTATCTACCCTCATGGAATCGAAAAGAGTAGAATAGAATGAATCATGAGCCTCTGTCAAAATCAACTTCCTCAATTCATCAGTATTAGGCACACACAATGTACCTTAGTACCTAAAGGTATCATCTCCCCCTTGGGAGAAAACCCCCACTTTACCATATTCCACTAAAGCATTCAACTTTAGCAAGGCAGGATCAGGGTCTTGCTTTAACTTGACATCATCAACCAAAGAAGATATGCAACCATCAAAACCACTACATTACCATTCTCAACTTCATCTAAACTTATTCTCAACCTAGCCAACCGGTGTACTTCTCTAACTACCTTTTTGTTACCCAAGATTCACACTTATCATATTTAACAAATAACCTCTCATCCCTCAAGATTTGGAACATCACTCTCAAATGACTCACAAGCTCTTCTTCATTCCGGAATAAGTCAATATACCATCCAGAAACTATCACACACATATCAAGGTAGGGTTCAAAGACCCTATTCATGAGATCCATAAGTCGGGGCATCAGTCAAGCAAAAGACATTACCACTTATTCTACATATCAGGAAGGACATCAAGAACTCATTAACCATTGGAACCGACTCAATAGGAATGGTCTTAGACTCAACATCCTTAACCCTTACGAGATAGTAAATGTAACCTTAAAGATCAATTTGGGCCTTAAGACAAAGGAATGAGTCTACCCTTAATTACCACTTCACAGCTTTCCCACTTAAGTATGGACTCATTAGGGAATTGGAATCTAACCTTGCGGGTTCTACAATCAATAAAAGCATGATATGCATGTAACCAATCCACCTTAAAGACAAACTCAAATCCACCATGCCAAGCTCAATAAAATCACAAAATAATACTTTATGCAATAATGACATGGGATAATCCCCTATAGACTTTTCTAGCAACAATGGAATCATCAATAGAGGGGGGAGGGGGGGTAGACACCAAAAGGACACATGAAGCTTATTAGAAACAAAAGGAATAATGAAAGTAATAGTGACACCCGGACTTATCAAAGCATGCACCTCAAAAATAGAAAATCTTTAACATACCGGTAGTGATATCTGGCATCTCATCCATTCCTTGCCTCCCTTGAAGAGCATAGAACAGATTATGTCATAGGGCACTCCCTTGTTGGCCTTCCTAAGCTCTTTGATGAACATGACCATCTTTACCCCTTTTTCAAGCATATGGACAATCGACTAGCTTGTGACCCTCTTCACCACAACCATAACAAATATTGGTTTTCATCAAGCATGGACCACCATGGTTCCTCCCATACCTTTGACACTTGGGGTTAGTTCCCACCATTGCCTTCACATTGAACATTTCTTCTTCCATCCTTTAAGGCCACCAGACAATCTCTCATCTTATGCCCAACACCGCCACACTTGAAACAACTCTTAGTGCCCACTAAACACTCCCCTTGATGTTTCTTGCCACACCCTTGACAAATGACGAAATAGACCCTTTCTTTTATATACATGGGCACCAGTAGTCTTGACGAAGATGAAGCACCCTCAACTCGGGCTCTCTTAGTCTTTCTCTTCCCCCTCTTATCATTCGCAATCTCGGGGGCACCCGCCCGTTGGTTGAGTTGAGCAGTCACCGCTTTGGCCATTAGGCATAAAGCATTGCGAACCTCCGCGTTTGATCGATCTTCGTCTTGTCCACCACCCTGAATAGCTTGAGATATTTTCTAAAATTTAACATTTAAGAATCAGGAATAAGCCTTAGAGGACTTAACTCTATCACACAACATAGATCATGAAGAAGTGAAACATTTCCTAAAATGCCTCATAGCCCTTTACTCATAGTTGTGGCGCACTTCACAACCATGAATAAGACTCTAATCGTCGCGGTGTGTTGGATTTCAAAGACCATTAACAACCTAGTGCTTTGATATCAAGTTTGTCACGACTCAAGCCTAGGGCCTAGACGTGACACGACGACTGGGAACCAGAAGGGACCCAAACAAGCCTCTTAGCATATCAATCACATATCCGTGGTCGCGAAAGCAAAGTAAATGACAACAAAAGATATATAAAATGGGAAGCTAGACTAAGGGAAGTCTTTGATATCATAAAAACATAACTATTCAATCTTATAGCATAAATACATCATAATATTCCAACAACACCTCTAAACTTAGAATGGAGCGGGGGCCAGGATACTTTCCGGGCTCACCCTCATAATGTGAAATGCTCAACACTAGAAGTCTTAAAATATCAAGAAAGTAGATATTGTCCTCAAACTTGAGGACTCACCAAAGCTTAACTTCGAGTGATCTCACTAGCCACGTGGAGGATGATCAAGAGGAGCTCCGGTCCCTACCTAGTGATATCATTTAGGCATAAAGTATGCATTAGTACATTTTGAAGGTACTAAGTATGTAGAATGCAATGCAACAAAACACAAGTCAATATAGTCAAAATGCATAGTATAGGCAATAGATAAGCATAATCTCAATATGGCATGCATAACCAATGCTTGAAGTAAAACATGTTTATGAATCATTCAAGTGCATATAACATGACACATATGTCGGAAGAGACCTCAACCGACAAAGAATAAGATCACGTGAGCTACAACTTGGAATCCCGATGATTATCCCTCATTAGTAAAGAGGTGGTTTACTTGCCAAGATAAACCATACTTCACCTTATGGAAACATGACCAATTTCGTATGAAGTAACCCTCCTTATGGGAACATGACCTATTTTGAAAAGGATTTTATGAGAAACTTCGTTTTACGGGAACAAGACCCATTTCGGTAAGAATTTCATTAAGAAGTGCACTAAATGGATCCACTAGTAAAGTAAGGGTAAAGTATATTTCTATGTTGGCACATAGTTTGAAGAAAGGAATATGAATCCTTGAAGATGGTTCATGCCACATCCAATTTATCGATGCTAAGCCTAATCCCACGGAATAATTGAAATAATCACACTTTAGCAATTTGTAAGAAACATGAAAACATGACATGAGTAGCTCTAAAACATCTTTGACCTCTAATGGTGAGCCTAACTTTAAAACATAAAAATAGATCATCATCAAACATTATCATTGCATTAACATCAAAGGCCCACAAGAGGTAAAATCTTTGAAAAAAGGCTTAATCCGGCATTTACAACATCATAGACATTTTCATGAATTCAATACATTTTTGAAAGACCAAAATCATCATAAAGTCACTTGACTCATAAATCATGCAATAGATCATCAATAATTCCAAGAAACCTTGTCTACACATTTTATCAAATATTTGGTGAGTGTATAATGCTTGTTCAAAATCATGCAATTCCAAAGTGTAATAATATAAAAAAAAAACTCAATGCAAATCAACCCACAAACATATAGTAAAACCCTCATATAGAATATCTTGGAATTTATCATCAAATCTCATAATAAATCATAGTTTCATATCTCAAAACATGCATAGTCTCAATATACAAAACTCATTCATAGTACAAGCTTGAAATAGATAGTCATGTATAATAAATCAACATTTCATATAACCCCAACATAATTTATACTCATAATCCATAATAGAAGATACTCATAGATAATACAACTTGAAAACATGCAATTTTCATAAAAATGGAGATTGGGCTCTATGGGTGAAAGGACCCAATGGATAAAATCCACATACCTAAATTTGAAGATTCCTTGATGTAGACTTGAAGGAGATTTGAAGCTTGAATAGAGTTCTTGAGATCTTGGAATTAAGCTTGAGACACTTGAATTTGGATGAGAATTTTTGATAAAATGGTTGAGAGGTTTTAGAAAGGGTTTTTGAGTGATATGGAGTTGAAAATTGGCTAAGTATGGGATATTTCACATGTAAAAGGGCATGGGGCCATGACCCCAGTGCCTTAGGCCAAAACAGAAAATTAAGAAAGTGATAACACTGCTTCGAGATGGTCCACGCCACGGAGCCATCACGGACCCACACTGTTTTGCGAAAAGTTGGCGAAGATCATTATTTGCTATGGGTCTTCTAAAATTCGGGTTATACCCATTTCCCACTCAATTTCGCCCCCCGATCAAGAATATGAAGTCAGAATTTTGATATCACACATGAATTTTGAGATATATGAAAATTACAATTATGGGCATTTTCACAGCACATTTTTGGGGTGTTTCACCCCCTTTGGGACTGCATCATTTCATTGATGTAGATACAAAGATTTGGAGATCACAAACAGGCGCATTGTTGAGGATTTGAGACATTCAGCTGATTGGTGAGTCTCCCCTACTTCGGAGGATTCATTATATTTATTTTATCTTGCTTTAGAGTTAGACATTTATTAGCTTTATTTTGATTTAGCCATGGGTCTGTCATTGACACCACCTGATAGTGATAGAGGCTTCATAGACTAAAGTCGAATGTTGATGTAAGATTGTGAGCTAGTTCTTCCTACTAACATTTTTTTATAATATTATTTTGAGACTAGATGATGATGTGCCTATTTACTTCCTTATGTCATCTGCTAATTAGTTGAATGTATGAATGAATGAATGTGATGAGGCCAAGTGGTTCGCGTGGGGACTAACAACAGTCTCTGAGTGTCGATTACGTCTAGAGTACCCTCCCGAGGCGTGACATCTTAGATCCAACTCTAATCAAGTACGTAAGTGTGAGTTCATACATAGGTGGGAACAAAATATTTGGGCTATCAAAGTAAGGGAAAAGAGTCAAAATGTTTTTAAACTATATGAAATGAACAAAAATGTCGTTCATTTATAGTTTGGTCCAAAAATACTCTTGTCGTCAATCCTTTGTACCAAAAATGCCCGTATTGTTTTTTAATGGGTCAAAAATGCCCTTTTTCAAATAAATTTGTAAATTATTTTATTATTGAACACATTTTTTTCTAATAATATTTTTTAATTAGCAAATATTTATCCTACATCAATATGAGAAAAAAAATTAAAAATAAAAATATTTCTTGTTTTATTATAGTTAGTATTTTATCTTTATCTAAATAAAAATTAATGTTGGGTTTACTATGATCTTATAATAATGACACATAGTATTTGTTACAAGGTACGATATTCTATTTTAATTGGTAAAAGTTAGATTAAGAAAAAAATTATTTTCTTACATTTTTATTAGTTAAAGTGATTTAAAAAAAATAAAACAAAAAAAGGATTCTTTAAAAATAATATTTTCATTGGGAACACAACATGTTTAAAAAGAAATGTATATATATAACGGCAAGATCATTTTTTAACCAAACTATAAAAGAAGAATATTTTTATTCATTTCACATGGTTTAAGAGTACTTTTGCCGATTTTCCGTTAAAAGCAATAACACGAGGATCCATTTAAGAGTTCACACAGTAACTTTTAGGCGAGTAACACTCAAAATATTTAGGTGACTGTCATCTGGGAATTATTCAAACGTCAACGAATGAGTAGACCCTTGTATTCTCCAGCAGCATTTTCTAACAATCTTCTTATTAAAACTAAAAATAAATACAGATTTGACCATTTCGTTAACTAGCTATTCTTAACAACCAAGACTAATAATGAAGGTGTCTTGTTTTTGAATATAAATATAAATTTGACCATTTGATTTTGATTAGCTGCATGTGTGTCCATGGTCTTATTCTTCTTCTTTCTTGAGAATTCAATGAGTCAATCGTTTTAAAATATTCAAAATCCTGGACTAGTACCTTCATGCATTGCATGATTTTTTGGGGGTAGTTGCACATATTAAGAATATGTCCAACAATACTTTTCATGCCAACTCACTAATTTGGATTCTTTATATATATAATCCTTTATGAACGGTTACGTTTAACCTCTTGTCACCTTGCAAATCAACCAAACATTTTAAGTGTGACATCTTGCAGCTACTCTACAACAAGATAATATAAATATGATATATAAAATAGGTAATAACGTTATATGCTATAAAGACACCACTAATCTTCTTACCTTAATATATTCCAAGGCCAGACATCAACCTAATCCTACTAACCTATTAGTCTGCTACTTTAATACGCGACCTTCACTCTTTTCTATTTAAGATCATGTCCTTGATGAGATAATTTAGTAGTTAACGAAGGGGGTCCGATAACAGTTGTGGGTACATAACAGCTGATTCTAAGAGCTTTGTAGCTTCATTATTATTTGGTTGAATACATCAATAACTTTTTAAATTTTTTCAAGTAAAATTTTATTTAGAAACATGAATCATAATCTGTTCCGATTTAACACATGATCTATTAGATACTTTCAAATTTTGAATAAAAAGCTTTCGCACATGTATTCAAATGCACATTATATAATATGTAAAAAACCTAAGAATTTAAAGTAAGTTAAGTTCTTTAATTATATATATTAATCTCAAAATAATCGGTAAAACTCAAGTTTGACGAAGTTGCGACTAAGGTTTATAATTTAAGGCAATGACATATATTATGTGTTAACTTATCTACGTAATGGACATTTGAAAACACACGCTAGAAAGTGTTTCAACAATTGATCTGAAAATGTGTGATAAAAACTAAGGTATTCAAATGCTCAAATAGACTGTAATTTAAATATATATCTAGATAAATTTTCTGAAAAAATTAAGATGTTATCGATATATTTAGCCTTATTATTTTAACAGTTGTGGTTCTTTAATTCCTTTTGGTTGAGTTCGTACTATGCAGTACCATAGTAGAACAATACTTTGACTTCAAACCCTTAGTCAAAGTGTTTACATTGAACCATTCGAACAGAGGTCATGGTCGAAATTTCATTTTCTACATTCACATCCAGTGTGTTTCGTACGTAGGAAAATATTTTCTTGAAAAATAAGTTGATTTCTAACTTATTTTCTTATATTTGATTGGTGAGCGAAAAATACTTTTTGTTGTTTGGTTAGTGAATGAAATATTTTTTAAAAAATATATTTTATTTTTAACTAGAGAATAGAAAATATTTTTCCGAGAAATAGTTTCAGACATGAAAATCAACCTTTATAATCGATTTTGGACTTGATCGCGACACTTGAAGCGAGACCAAATTCGACTTTCAGCCACTCCACTTTTAAATTTAGACTCGATTCCAAACTTTGAATCGAAATTCGATCACACTCAACTCTAGACCCAACATTCAAATAATTTAATTTATTTTAAAAAATAATTTTTAATTGTTTGTGTGTGTGGGTGGGTGGGT
>JAPFFP010043664.1:0-13033 GCA_026153255.1 Solanum medicagineum | reverse complement strand
GCATTAAATGATGGGTGCAATATAAGTATGTTTTAAGTGATACCTTTGCTCATATACTAATTTGTTTCTTTTTTTTTCTGAACCTTGGTTGGGAGTCGTTGGGACTGCCCCAATCTTCCCTGCATTTCATTGGGCCCGGGAAGCCCAACATCCTTCTTGAGTCGGTCCAAGGAACAGTAGCTGAGGGATTTTAATTGGCATGACAGGCCCAACCATATAGAAATAGGACAGGTGTTTGAAGAGTTGGGCGTGTCAAGTTCAATATTGTTCATTGTAGATATACTCCATATTTATTCGCTCATATTGTTTGCCTAACTCTAACATTTCTTGCTTGATTCTAACTTAATTAAATTCCCTGGTACCGAAACCATTTATGTTTGTTTAATATAGTTAATTTTTTGTAAAAAAAAATGTTTTGGCATAAGAAAAATAATAAAAGGGGTTTGTATAAATAAACCAAAGGTTCTAAAAAGAAAGGAGATAGAATTTTTACAAGTTAATAAAAAGTGAAAAGAAAACAAGGGATATAATTTAGTCCAATTTTTAAATATCGTTAAAATTTTTTAGTCATATTCAGTCAAGTTTTTTATTAAATTAATCAATTCTTAAAGTCAGTTAACCTTTTTTTTAAAGTTAATCAAAGTTTGTTAAATTTTCTTAATCGTCGGATAACTGCATTTAATGGCCATTTCAAGTGCGTAAAATGTTCTTGAAGTGGAAATGTGAACCTGAACTCTTTTTTTTTTGTATTTAAAAAGATTTTTTTGTTATATCTTTTTAAATATTTATTAGTTTTTTAATTATTTGTAAAATTAGGTGGTGATTTTGTTTTTTCTTCGAATTTTGAGAATTGGTTTATGCTTAAATTAATTGAGTTTTAAATAGATTTTTGATTTTCAAATTTTCTTTTTAAAAATAAAGTCATTTTTCGATATAACAAAAATGGTGACTCCGTTGGAAAATTTAATTAGGTTTTAATCATTAGATTATGTTATTTGATTAAATATTTGATTTTGTATTGTTTTATTTATTTTATATTAAAATTGTCATTTGCATTTCATGGCATTTTTTTATTTTTTTTTATCTTACGTGTTTGGAAGGGTGGTTTTGCGAGCTCGCAGCCAAAATTTCAAATACTTGATCCTTTTCAAAAGAAGTGACAATTTATTGGTTCGTGATGCGTTTAATGGTTGTCATGAATTTTCAGCTCAGGTTGTCCGTTTGGGTACTCTATCCAAGTCAAAACCTACTCTTAGACACCTACGATAGAGTGAAGCCAAATCCTTACAATTTAAGCATTGGCCTAGGATGATCCACCACGTTAGGCGTGTCGGGCCCATTAGAAAGACCACCTTGAGTCCAAAGTGGCCCCCGGCTCATATGGTCGATCATGATTGTATGTTTTAATTGAAAGATGTGTAAAAATTTAAGCAACTCATTATCACCTGGGTTGGGGAATTTAACTTATTTCTTTTTCTTGTAGGATTGTCTCAAATGTATGAACTTTTGATGAGTAGAATGGTGACCCAACCTTATCCCTTTCTCAAAGTATGGTGGGCAAAAATGAATGAGTACGACAAAAAGGAAGTTCAAAAACACATAGGTTATCTCCCTTCTCTCATGGAAATGGAGGCTTGGCCAGATTTGATTGGAGCAATGATTAAATTTTGGGACGGAGATCGCATGGTATTTTGTTTTGGAAATGGTGAATTAACTCCTACTCTAGAAGAAGTGTTAGCGAGTTATGAAAGCGTAGGCATGTTCAACAGGAGGAAGTCTAAGCCGGACGACAACATTCTAATTTCTAAGGTGTGGGGTCCAAAAGATATTAAGGAAGCATTTTCATTGGTCGATATTGAATGGATGAGTCGGCTCAAAGGACTAAATATCCCGCTTCGAAAGTTATACTATCGATGCGCCTGTTATACTATCGATTTGGGCGCACCAATGGCTATGAAAGGTTTAAAAAGGAATTTACTTCTCAGCAAGATTGGGAAAAGAAACGCCCTTTTGTTTTTGTAGTATGTTTGTTAGGAACTATGGTTTTTCCCCAAAATTTGAGACATGCCATTTATCCAAGCGTAATAATGGTCACTCATGCCATCTTTAACGGGGTTAAATATGGAACGTCAACCAAGTACTACACTCTAGCATTGATGATCCTCGCGGATATTTATAGGGCTTTAGATAAATGTCAGAATAGGAGCCGATTCTTTCAAGGTTGCAATCTAATACTTCAGTGGTGGATGATAAAGCACTTAATCAAATCCGACAACCCCGCTGAACTAGATCCAAAGTATAGGTTTGATCAATTCGCTTCTCATAGTTGGTGGTTATATCTCAATCACTTCAAAGCAGGGAATGGGCAACACTTTTGGATGCCAATATTGAGTGAATTACGGGAAGAAGATATACAATGTCCATTGATAATATTGTTATAGGCGACATCATAATTTGGAGCAGGAAACTTCCTTTCTTAGTATTTACCGGACTCAGGGGTACCTGACCATACGCTCCCGGTCGAGTCCTCAGACAGTCAGGATGTAACCAAATTGTTCCTCAAACAGGGGATATGAAGAAGTTTGCTACGGACCATAAAGACGGTCAAGTATCCTTCGCTAAGATGATGATTAGGGATTGGAAAACACGAAGTGTGGTGGGAGATAAGGTTCCCAACAGGTTTAACGCCAGATGTAGTAATACGTATAAGGAATGGTTGAAGAAGGAACTTGCTGGAATAATTGAGCCTGGCTGGAATGTATCCTGCTTTATCAAGGATGTTGAAGCCGAAAATCAAGTTTTACATCACCAACTGCAGGAAAATCAACGTCAACACTTGGAAAATACTAAAGTCATAAAGCAGCTTAGGCAGGAGCTCGGTAAAGCAAGACAATGTATAATTGAGTTGGATAATCGCATGGAAAAACGAGTTTAGATTATAAGAGAAACCAGTGATGCGACAGAAAAAGCTCAGTTGGCAGAAGACTATTTGTGGGAAGACAGGTACTTCATGTGGCATGAGGTCGAGACATCCAAAAAGGCTAACATCACCAAGAAAATCGAGAAAGCTTAGGGTCTTCTATTGTCCCCTGCGTGGGATTGATTTTCCTTTGTACTTTCGGCTTGATTGCATTTTAACTTTATATTTTGTCAGCTGTCCCCTGCGTGGGATTGATTTAGTACTTTCTTCTTTAAAATATTAGGATTTGTCTTTGTTTCTAAGCGTTTTGATGTATTTTGGGCAAAAGAAACACATTGGGGGATAATGAGTTGCTTTAAATTGATACACATCCTTCAATTCGATAGGCCTACCCCTGGCATAAAAGGGGCCACCTGCATTTAGGACGCGCGATAACTGCTTTAACTGTTGGCGTGATTATGTTATTTTGCTTTAAATTCTAGCCCACTCTTGAAATCGTGAGCTAGTTTACTGTTGAAAATTGTGTGCTTATTGATATACATGAGTTACCTTCTCATTTGAAGAAACTAACGTGTTTGTTTTTTGAGTGATTCTCCTGGCAGGTAATTTAGAACTGATCTGTGTTGATAAACTAGCTGATCATCCTTATTTCACCAGATCCAGAGTTCATAAAGATCCCTTCCCTGATCAAAGTCAATCAAAAGGCAAAATGGCAAACCACAATGATGATACAAACCTGACAGAGATCACCGTTACAGACCCTGCTACCATGCAACAGAACCAGCTGATCCAACAGTTAATGCAACAAATTGCAGACATGAGAGTGGAAATGAAAGCAGAAGTAAAAAGGGCTCAGGATTTGGCAAACTTGGCTATCGCCTCTAGTATTCCCGCTCTAGACGATGGGAGGCCCTCACTTCATTTCCCCTCCCATCATCAGCCTACCCCCATCTCCCCTGTACAAACTTCTCCCGTCATTAATGACGTGGGACCTTCCAACCCTTATCCGATAGCACTACTCCTTCCCAATAACCCAAATACCATCCAAATTGGCAGATCCTCCGAAATGGCCCATGCAGTACTCACCAAATGATTCACCCTGAAAATCAACCCTCAGACCAATGTAACCCACCCACAGCAAAAGGTCCACCTCCTAAAATCCCTTTCCATATTCCAGTTCCCCAAAATCCACAAAATCCTCACACCACTTATTCTGACATTGACCATTATGAGGAGAGGGAAAAAGAAGAGAAGGCCAAACAAGAGATGTCCGAGTTGGATATTGAAGAAAAGATCGCTAAAGCTATGAAAAAATTTCACTATGCGCCAGACGCCGTGGGCCTTGACTATGAAAACTGTGCATTCACCCGGATCTGAGCTTGCCGGAAGGGTTCAAAGTGCCGAAGTTTGATACTTTCAGCGGGAGAGGGAATCCTCTAGCTCATTTGAGGGCGTACTGTGACCAGTTAGTGGGAGTTGGGAAGAATGAAGTGCTGCTAATGCGACTCTTTAGCATAAGTTTAAGTGGGAAGGCTCTATTATGGTTCGCCTCCCAAGATGTAAATCGATGGGCCAGCTGGAGCGCCATGGCCAAAGACTTCATTGAGAATTTCTCTTACAATGTTGAGATAGTGCCAGATCGTTATTCGTTGGAAAGGATCAAGCAAAAATCAATAGAGAGCTACCGAGAATACGCATACAGGTGGAGGGAGACTGATGCCGGAGTACAACCTCCCATGTCTGAAAAGGAGATTATAGAAGCATTTGTGCGCTCACAAGAGCCAGAATTTTATGACAGATTGATTTTGCTCGTAGGGGTGAAGTTTGCAGACATGGTGAAGGTCGGGGAGCATATTGAGGATGGGTTGAAAACAGGCAAGATTGGCCGCATAACAGCTTCAGCAGGAATATCTGGAACATTGAGATAGAGGAAAGAGGATGTGTCAACCGTTTCCAGCATACGGGACAGGAGGAGAGCCCCTAGTAGCCACCCCGAAAGGTCCACCCCTCAAACCCATCAACAACCAACCCCCGCCTTTCGTGCCCAGCCAAAATATCATCCCTCACTCCCAGACTGCCAGTCTCCCCCACCAAGTTGCTCCCACATACAACCAAATTATCCAAATCCCTCTACCATCTACCCAGGTCCAAATTTCCAAACCCCGCAGGCACATCATCGAACACCGCCACATCCAGGAGTCCAAATCTCTACACCCCCTCGTCGCAATCACCCCAACTACCGTCAAGTACCTCCACCTCCGCAAAATAACTACCACTCCCCTAATCCAAAAAACCTAGGGTGTTTACTCCTCTTGTCGAAAGTTGAACGAAACTGTTTGAAAGGTTGTTGGCTGCAGGTTTGATCCAACCTATTCCCCCGAAAGCCGCAGATACTAACTCTCATTTCTACAGAAGGGATCAGATTTGTGCGTACCACTCCAACAGCGCTGGACACGACACCGAATCTTGTATAAATCTGAAACACAAAATTAAAGATCTGATTGATCAGGACATAATTGTTCTTCGCACTGTTAATCCCAATGTCAACAAAAACCCTTTGCCAGATCATGAAAGGAATACTGCCGGTGTGATAGAGACAGAGGAGGATTGGTGTGAGTCCAAGAAGATAATACCAGAGTGCACAACATGCTTAGAGAAGAGTGTGGCATCCCTGAGCATCACAGAAAGGCCAAAAGTGGAGATTCTGACACCTTGTGAGGTGATTGCTACAACACCTAAAGAGCTCCCTAAAAAGAAGTTGGAGATCCAGGTTTACGGTACCGTTAAAGAAGCTCGGGGAGTAAGTAAGAAAGCTCCACGATATATAAGTGAAGCAGAAGTAGAGGAATTTTGGAGAAGGATGCAGCCACAAGACTATCCTATCATGAAATACTTAGAAAAGGTACCTGGTCAAATTTCTGTGTGGACCCTGTTGATGAACTCGCAACGTCATAGACAGACACTTATGGGGGCACTTGACAACGTCTATGTGCCGGTTGGAACGGACAGTGATAACTTGACAGCAATGATAAGCCAAGTTACCCGAGGACATCACATTAGTTTTGGTGATGACGAATTACCGTTCGAGGGAGTGATGCATAACAAGCCACTTCATGTCACAATCAAATGCCAGGGAATGGTCTTGAATCGTGTCTTAATTGATGACAGATCTGGCCTGAATATTTGCCCTCTGTCCACCCTTGAGCAGTTGAGCTATGATGTGGGGAAAATTCTGCAAAGTCAGGTTTGTGTGAGAGCATTTGATGGCAGTAGAAGAAATACAATGGGGGCAGTAAATCTGACGATTTGTATGGGACTTGCGGAATTTGGTGTCGAGTTCCAAGTGATGGATATAGTTGCTAGCTACAACGTGTTGCTAGGTAGACCTTGGATCCACATGGCAAGAGCAGTACCTTCCACCCTTCATCAAATAGTGAAGTTCATTTGGAATGAACAGGAGGTTGTCATTCATGGTGAAGGAAGCCATTCAAATATTTACGCACCTATTGTCATGATATCGGCAGGAGATTAGATTTTCACACCATGGAGATAGTGAATGCCACAGAAGGTGACCAGACATCAGGACCTCCTATGCCTGCTGTGTACCAGATGATAGCTACGGTAATGTTGAGGAATGGGTTTGAACCCGACTTTAGATTAGGGATACATTTACAGGGCATCACTGAGCCTATTCTGTTGTTGACAAAGCAGTCAAAGTTTGGTTTAGGATACCCTGTTTTGGGAGAAGATGAGTCGGGGATGCATAGGCAGGAAAATGATCAAACTTTGGCTCAACCAATGCCACATTTGTATCAATCCTTTCCATTCGAGAATGCGGGAACGACGATGATCTTGGGGAGGGGATCTAGGACTTGTTTGAGGAAGTTGACATAATTGATGATGACGAGACAAGTCAGACGCCAAGTGTTCGAGGCACGGAACCAGATGACGAAGAGTCAGGAGAAGCCCCTACCTCGCTATTGATTTCCCACTTGTTTTGGTAGACAAATAATTGTTTTACTCGTTATTTTGAAACACTTGTTAGTTCAGCAGAGGTTCGTAACGTTGCTTTCATTTATGTCTAACTTTGTAAACTCCTTAAAAGGTGTATTGACCTTTGGTCATAGCCAAAATTTGCACTTTTATTTTAATTAAAAGCCTCCGTTTATTTCAATTTGCACTTAATATTTATTTTATAAAGTCAATTACTTTCTATCTAATTGTGTTTATTTATGGTATAGTTCAAATAATTTTAAACCCGCCAATGTCATGTCATGTCAAACGCCGAATGAACAAGATGAAGCATGTGACAATGAGATCGAAGAACATGATGAAAGAACCCTAATTTCTGAACATATTGCCCAAGATTTGAGAGAGTTTGAAAATCGGGATAAGCCTAATTTGGACGAGACTGAGATGATAATTCTCGGAACTGAAGAATGTGTTAGGGAAACCAGAATCAGTGTCCATTTAAATGATGCTCAGAAAAGAGGACTCACTAGTTTACTTAGGGAGTACATAGATGTGTTTTCTTGGTACTATGAGGATATGCCAGGACTTAGTACTGATATTGTCACCCACAAATTGCCAATCAATCCAGAGTTCAGTCCAGTGAAACAGAAAACTCAGAAATTTTAGCTGGATCTGAGTCTAAAAATTAAGGAGGAAGTTACAAAGCAGATACAATTCAAGGTAGTAGAGGTAACACGGTATCCCACTTGGTTGGCCAACATTGTCCCAGTACCCAAGAAAGATGGAAAAATCCGGATCTATGTCGATTACAGGGATCTCAATAAGTCTAGTCCCAAGGATGATTTTCCATTGCCAAACATCCACATCCTTATTGACAACTGTGCTAAACATGAGATGCAGTCATTAGTGGGATTGTTTTGTGGGATATCATCAAATCTTAGTGGATGAGGAGGATGCAGAGAAGACAACTTTTATAACGCCTGAGGGTGTATACCATTATAGGGTGATGCCATTTGGTCTCAAGAATGCAGGAGCTACTTATATGAGAGCCATGACAGCTCTTTTCCATGACATGATTCACAAGGAGATTGAGGTTTACGTGGATGATGTCATTATCAAGTCACGAGAGAGTTCGGATCATCTGGCTCATTTAAGGAAATTCTTTGATCGCCTACGCCGGTACAACTTGAAATTAAATCCTTCCACGTGTGCTTTCGGGGTGCTCGCTGGTAAGTTATTGGGGTTTATAGTCAGCCGAAGAGGCATTGAGCTTGACCCTTCCAAAATCAAGGCCATTTAGGATTTACCTCTGCCAAGGACGAAGAAGGAAGTCATGAGTTTCTTGGGGAGATTGAATTACATCAGCCGGTTCATAGCCCAATCCACGTTGATTTGCGAGCCTATCTTCAAAATGTTGAAAAAGGATGCACTGACAAGATGGAATGAGGAATGCTAGACTGCTTTTGATACTATCAAGAGTTATCTGTCCAACCCGCCAGTATTGGTACCTCCACGAGAAGGGAGTCCACTGCTGTTATATTTATCGGTTTCTGAAAATGCGTTCGGATGTGTGTTTGGCCAGCAAGATGAAACCCAAAAGAAAGAACGGGCCATCTTTGAGCAAGAAGTTCACCCCGTATGAGGCTCGGTATACATGTTTAGAAAGGACATGTTGTGCTTTGACTTGGGTTGCTCAAAAGTTGAGGCATTACTTGTCTTCTTACACTACATACCTCATCTCAAAGGTGGATTCGTTAAAGTATATCTTTCAGAAGCCGATGCCGACAGGGAGACTGGCCAAATGGCAAATGCTATTGAGCGAGTTTGACATTATGTACGTCACTCAGAAGGCAGTCAAGGGACAGGCTTTAGCAGATCATCTTGCGGAAAACCCTTTGGGTGATGATTATGAACCTCTCAAAATTTACTTTCCTGATGAGGAGATATCATTCGCAGGCGAAGACATCTTCGAAGCATATCCAGGTTGGCGACTGTTCTTTGACGGAGTTGTGAATCACCAAGGTAGTAGCATTGGAGCAGTCTTGATATCAGAATCCGGATAGCGTCACCCAATGGCCGCAAAACTGCGATTTCGGTGTACTAACAACATGGCTGAATACGAGGCTTGTATTTTGGGGTTGAGGATGGCCATAGACATGAATATTCAGGAACTGCTAGTCATTGGAGACTCGAATTTGTTGATTCACCAGGTTCAAGGAGAATGGGCTGTGAAAAACCCGAAAATCATACCATATGTGCACCTGGTACAAAATTTATGCAGAAGATTTAGGAAAATCGAGTTCAAGCACACACGAAGGATACAGAATGAGTTCGCTGATGCTCTTGCGACTATTTCCTCGATGATCCAACATCCAGACATGGCATATATCAGTCCTTTGGAGATAGATTTGAGGGACCTATCCAGAGGGTGCTACCTCTGGATATAAAGAAGTATCTAGAAACAGGGACCTATCCAGAGGGTGCTACCTCCGATCAGAAAAGGGCCATACGTCGAAAAGCAAACAATTTCTTTCCGAGTGGGGAAATCCTTTATAGGAGGACTCCTGATGTGTTGATACGGCGGAAGCCATGAAGCTCGTGGAGCAGATGCCGGGGTTTGCGGTACTCACATGAACAGACTCACCTTAGCAAAGAAAATCCTCTGAGCTGGTTACTTTTGGATGACCATGGAACACGATTGTTGTAAGTACGTACAGAAGTATCACCGTTGCAGATACATGGTGATTTGATTCATACTCCTCCTCACGAACTCAAAGCTATGAGTTCTCCTTGGCCATTTGTAGCTTGGGGCATGGATGTGATCTGTCTGATAGAGTCGGCTGCTCCTAATGGACATAGATTTATTCTGGTTGCTGTTGACTACTTCAGTAAATGGGTAGAGGCAGTCTCCTACAAGTCGGTGACAAAGAAAGTAGTAGCTGATTTTGTGCATAATAATTTGATATGTCGATTTGGGATACCAGACTCTATTGTCACTGATAACGGATCGAATCTCAATAGTAACTTGATAAAAGAGATATGTGAGCAATTCTAGATCAATCATCGAAATTCGACAACGTACGTCCTCAAATGAATGGAGCTGTAGAGGCCGCCAACAAAAACATCAAGAGGATTTTAAGGAAAATGATTGACAGACACCGAGAGTGGCATGAAATGTTGCCATATGCTTTGTTGGGATATCGCAAGACCGTCAGAACATCCATTGGGGCAACCCCGTACCTGTTGGTCTACGGAACAAAAGCAGCAATACCAGCTGAAGTAGAAATACCATCACTGAGGGTCATTCAAGAAGCCGAGTTGAGTGATGTTGATTTGGTTCGTAACCGAATCGAGCATTTAGCTTTGATTGATGAAAAGAGGCTGACAGCCATTTGCCATGGTCAGTTATACTAGCAAAGGATGATTCGTTCCTTTAACAAGAGAATAAGGCCTCGAATGTTCAAGGTGGGACAGTTGGTGCTCAAACGTATCTTTCCTTGCCAGGATGAATACAAAGGAAAGTTTGCGCCTAATTGGCAAGGCCCGTACGTGGTTCGCAGAGTTTTATCAGGAGGAGCGTTAATTTTGGCAGAAATAGACGGCCAGGAGTGGCTGAGACCAATCAACTCAGATGCGGTCAAAAGATATTATGTTTGAAGACTTAGAGTTCGTACTTACTTTCTTTTCTCTTTTGTAATCGCGATTTAGATTTTTCTTGTTGTATTTCTTTGTCTGAACTACATTTGACCTGAATTCTCAAGAATGAGATACGTAGGCGGCCTATGTCGGCTTCGGTCTTTTTCTTATTCAAAATTTGTATTTTTCTCTACTCCCGAGAGGGGAACTACGTTTGACCTGATTCCTAATTCAACGGGATATGTAGGCGCCACAACGGCTTGGTCATATTCTCGGAAAGGAAACTGGGACAGAATTTTTGAAAGGAACTCAAAAATTCTGAACACAAAGAAGTCTTCCACAACAAATTGAAGTTTGGAGCGCAATGAAACTTCAACTGGGACAGAATTTTTGAGAAAGATCTCAAAAATTCTCAAGGTGCTTTCGACTAGCTGACAATCTTTGATAACATCCAAACTAGGACAGAAATTTTGTGGTTGCCCTCACAATCCCGCTAGACATTGTCACAAATTTGACAGTCGTCTTAAGACTCCTTACCTTAATCAAGAGTTCAAGACAATCACGACATATCAAAGAATCTATAGCTGAGATTGTCCATATAGGCTTTATGTGACATGACAATTGACAACGATTTTTTCCCAAAAAACTCTTTTCCTAAATAATATTGTTTTCAAATATGTTAAGTATTTTGTCAAAATGTATATTTTTCTACTTTTTGTCTACCAGTGTGGGGAATTAAAGCGGTTTATCGAGGACAAGATGAAAAACAGACGACCGGAGAATCAACACAGATCAGTTTGTTTTTAAAACTAACAAATTTTCTGTGGATGCAGGAACATTTTCTCGCAGGTCTCATCTATGGGAGAATAGCTATGACGCAAATAGAAAATTTTCGCAAAGAGAACGACAGAGGCGAAATTGATCTCAGAAAGGTTTTGCAAGTCTTTGCCTACAAGAGGACGGTCGAGGTGTAAACAGTTTTTCATCTCGCTAAAATCCTCAATTCATCAAGATATTTCATATTTATTTGCCAAGAAGGCATCATTTATTGCTGAAGAAGGCATCATTTATTGCCAAGAAGGCATTACATTTATTTTCCGAAAGGGCCATTTCATCATTCATCGCCAAGAGGGCCATTTCATTATACACTGCCAAGAGGGCCATTTCATATTTCAGCGCCAAGAGGGCCATTTCATATTCATCTGCCGAGAAGGCATCATTTATTGCCAAGAAGGCATTACATTCATTTGCCGAAGGGCCATTTCATTATACACTGCCAAGAGGGCCATTTCATCATTCAGCGCCAAGAGGGCCATTTCATATTCATCTGGCGAGAAGGCATCATTTATTGCCAAGAAGGCATTACATTCATTTGCCGAAAGGGCCATTTCATCATTCACTGCCAAGAGGGCCATTTCATCATTCATTGCCAAGAGGGCCATTTCATCATTCACTCGCCAAAAGGGCCATTTCATATTCATTCGTCGAGAGGGTCATTTTGTCATTTATTGCCGAGAAGGCATTAGATTTATTACCGAGAAGGCATCATTTATTGCCTAGAAGGCATTACATTTATTTGCCGAAAGAGCCATTTCATCATTCACTGCCAAGAGGGCAATTTCATCATTCACTGCCAAGAGGGCCATTTCATCATTCACTCGCCAAAAGGGCCATTTCATCATTTATTGCCGAGAAGGCAATACAGTTATTGCCGAGAAGTCCATTTCATTATTCATTTGCCGAGAAGGCATCATTTATTGCCAAGAAAGCATTACATTTATTGCCGAGAGGGCCATTTCATATTCATTTGCCAAGAAGGCATCATTTTATTGCCAAGAAGGCATTACATTTATTGCCGAGAGGGCCATTCCATATTCATTTGCCAAGAAGGCATCATTTATTGCCAAGACGGCATTACATTTATCGCCACAAGGGGCATTTCATCATTCGCCAAGAGTGCCATTTCATTATTCATTTGCCGAGAGGGCCATTTTATCATTTTATTGCCAAGAAGGCATCATTTTATTGCCGAAAGGGCATTACCTCTTCAATTGCCGAGAATGCCATTTCATATTTCACTGCCAAGAGGGCCATTTCATATTCACTTGCCAAGAGGGCCATTTCATCATTTTGCCAAGAGGGTCATTTCGTATTTATTTGCCTAGAGGGCCATTTATTGCCAATAGGGCTATCGTTATCAACTCATTACCTATCACATCGAAAGGAGAAGGATAAATATCAAAAGGGGTAAAAGATGATGTCTGTTATTCAAATTATGTTTACTGACACTCCATTTCAAAAATGTCGAGAGCATCCGAAAGGATCAAATCTCAAAACAAACCACAGGTGTGGACGTCATCAAATAGGACACAGCACAATGTGAAACTTTTTCTTAGCAGCGAACTGGGACATAGTCCGAAGAGGGGCGTCAAACCTCTTGGACACGAGCTGGGAAGCGACTACCACCACCATCTAACCACACCCCTGTCAGAAGGCATGTGGGAA
>JAPFFP010043663.1:0-13033 GCA_026153255.1 Solanum medicagineum | reverse complement strand
CAAATTACACGATATCCACAACAAAATTTCCCAATTGGATAGTTATCCTTAATTTAAAGAAATACGGGGTCTAACATATCCCCAATCGAGGATTCCCCTAATGTCCTTGATTGGAAGAATTTCCTTGTGTCATGTAAATCCTCTAACGACTAGTTCATTCATAGCCTACTATATTAACCCTCTTTCTTAGACTTAGAGTTTTGTACTTTTGAGAAAGTAATCTAGGCTAAAAACTCTATTATTCTACTCTACAAAGCATTGTAATCCTAAGAAAATTGTAAAGAAAGAGAGAAAAAGAGTGAGATTTTCTAGTCTAGGCTTTCTTGATAGGAGTTGAAAAATATTCTGATTTGTGTATCAGACTGAGAGAAAAAGGATATATTGTAAAGACCCTTTCACTTGAACCTTAAAGGAACCCTACTAACCCAAGGGGACTGGACTAGGCACCACATTGGTGATCCGAACCAGTATTGTTGTGTCTTTTAACTTTATGCTTTACTTTTTAAGTTGCTTCCTTAGTCGACTACTCACTAAACTTACCCAGTCGAATAAGTTTCAATTCACCCCCGTGTGGCACTCCACGATTCATGTGGAGTGCACATGAACCCACACTTAGGCAAAAATCTGGAAATTGGAATTTTGCTCAACACTTATAATTTTTAGCACCTAAGTGAGCTCCATGGTTGGGTACACGGCCCGTGAGCCTCATCACGGTTCGTGGGGCTGGGCTGGCTACAAAATCACACTGCCTGTATGAACAAACAAACCTTGCAAACCAGCTTACGTGGAAAAGATTCCATATTCTATGCCAATAGACTTGTGACATGTGGCATAGCACGAACCTTAGAGAAAATAATCCTCCCACGCCAATGTTGAAGAACCCACGGCCATCCGTACAGCCCATCCCACTCACCACAGTTCATGGGGTGAACCGTGGTGCAATACTTAGGCAAAAATAGTTCTCGACACCAAGATTGAACCACACTTACCATTTTCTCCATCCTTGAAGGCCATACAGCTAGTACCACTGATCATACCCCAATACCTAGGCCAAAAATGTGTGTTTCAGGCCCAAGGCCATTCCCATGGTTCGGGTAAAGCCTCACTGCCCGTTTAGGTGCCTGTGAGGCAACATAGCATAGGAGGGTCTTATGAAAACAGGCATAACTTCTTCATCTAAAATCTAAATGAGGTGAAACCAAATGCGTTGGAAAGATATTTCAATGAGCTTTAATTTGATATGTCACAGGTCACCCAGTTCATTTTGTGCTAATAGATATGCTCATTTAAATTTGACCCTTCTATTAGTACTTACGAAAAACTTAGCCAATGGAATTCCTTTTAACTAGATTTGATGTAGGAGACTCATGATGGCATTAAACAACATAAATAAGCTTGACTTGAATGTTTCAACTTGAACTTAGCTCGAGCTTGGAGGTTCCATAAGGAGTCATCTTGGCCCAAAACTTTCCGAAACCAAATCTCAAGCATCACTAAAGCTATACAAAAATCTTGGTCTTTACACAAAGGTAGAAAATCCTCGTGACTCCACTAAAATTTCTAGGGATGTCTAGAACATGTCCCTTATTATGTCCCACCTGACCACATAAGCTGCATGTCACTTTTGCTCGCTTAGACTTATTTTCACCGAATGATTCCCACCGTTCAAGAGGTGGCCTTCCAGGTACAATTTTCTGAAGGACACTTGAGCTAGTAGCTGCATTAAAATAAAAATTGTAATAATAATGACAGGAAAGTAATGAGAGATTTATCCACAATTATACACGAAAAAAAAAAGAACACACCTAAATCTGTTTTGTGTATTATTTTTGGATGTTTAAGTGATATTTAATTGGTATATTTTTAAAATATTTAACATATCATGAATTATACTTATTTTACATAAAAGTATCTCACATTTTCATCCACAATTATACTAGATACATGCACAAAATTAACTCACATTTACCCACAGAAAAAACTACAATATTTACCCACATTTATACCATACAAATACACAAAAAAACCTCACACGCAAAGTTGTTTTTGCATATTTTTTTGGGTGATTAGGTGATATACACTTGGTATATTTGTACTCTAAGTGTAATCCACAATTATACTACACACCATGTATTATACATACTTTACAGAAAAATACTACAAGATTTTACACATAATTATACCAGTCATACACCAAAAAAAAAAAGATAAGAAAAACTTACCATGTTTGGCTACCTGATGACCATAAATTGAAACTTGTTGAAAAATGCTTGGTGTTCAATCTTATCCATTAGCACATTTTTATCCTTCAAAGTGTGAATCATACAACACTCTCTCCAAATCGTAATCGACATATCTACCTGCTTCAATGGCCATAGCGAAAAACTTATAAAGTACGGAAAAAAAGAAAAAACTTCAAATATACAAATATATAACATATTGGGTTGTAGTTATATAACACTGCAAATTTTTTTTAAAAAACATAAAAAAAAATTTCTTCACCACAAAAAAAATTGAAGAAAAACTAACATAAAACATAGAAACAAATACAAACTTGAAGAATCCCACTTGCTACCATGTTAAATCAATATAGAACAAAAATTGGATTCCATGTTATTTCAAAAAAAAATCAGATCCCTCAAATGTCGATAGTCTAAAATCAAAAAATACAGAAAACTTATTTGTTTCGTATGGAAGATTTTACTATTTTCAATGGAACAAAAAGGATGTAATTAATGCATAAGTTATAACCAAAAATAAAAAGATGTGTAATCAGTGATTACACCACAACCAAAAATAGAAAGATGTGTTATAATTGTAATTCCGAATTTATACATTTTCATGTTTTTATTTTCTTTTTGTTAGTTTGTGAAAACATTCTATTATTATGACTTGAAAATTGGATACTCCTATCATTATTTGTAATAACTTACTTCTATATTATTATTTATTAAATTTATAGGAAGTGACCTTTCATGCCTCAAAGTAATAATTTCTTTGTTGTTTTTTCCTAATACAAAGGATGTGCAAGGCAAGATTATAAGTTGTGTGTTAGGTGGCAGTGGCTCCACTTGGTATTCAGATTTGACAGCAAATACTTTGAAGAAAATTACACAATGCAGATCATACATCTTTATAAAGTAATGGTCATTCTAAATAAATTATGTCATTTCAACATGCTGTAATACCATCACTAATCCAATAATACAAATTGTGTGGATTTGAGTGCCATATAGAAACTTGCAAACTCCACATCCCACAAGTTAGAATATTAATCTCAGTGAGTGACTATGACAGTTGCTAAAGCTTTTAGTTCAAATTGAAGAGGACATTATCTGATTTAAATTTACTAAAAACATTCATCCCGTTGGAACTTTTCAATTTTCGCATACAAATGATTGATTGATTAGGAGTTTGATATAAAATGTTGTCGTGGAGATGCAAATGATAAACATGAAAAGAAAAAGAAGATGCAAATAATTTTATTTGTCATTCTTAGTGCATGTGGCACTCCTTTCTATTGAACATTGTAGAATGGATAATGTTGAATGGATACATTCTAACTCTCTGTAACTTAGAAAAGCCCAGCCAAACTTTAAAGAAATCACTTAATCCCATCTAGAGGACAAGAAATTTTTGTTGCACTAATACTAACCTCAACTTTTCATCTAAATAAGTCTTGAACCAAGATTTCATGTTGAATTTTTGATAAATCTTTGGGCTTCTCATGATTAATAAGCCAACCTACAAGCTCGAGAAATGGTTAATTGATGAGAGAGAAAAATTCATAAGATGCAATAGTTCAGAATCAATTCAATACTATTTTGGGTTTCCATAGCTTGTGTCCATCATCAAAATGTTGTTGATAAACAAATTCAAAAATTATAGAACAGAGAACTTATGACTAAAATGAAGAACGTCATTACACTATAATTGTAGAATAGACTCAGCAAGGTCACAGAGAGGTGTAAGCTCCGCCTTGTAAATCAACTGGAACTCCTGCATCAAGAAAAATCAAATTAGTAGCTTATTGTGGAATTTTAGAATATTTGAACCTTATTGTATTTCTGACAAGACACAAAATAAAATAAAAACTTGACAATGCATCAAATAAACAACATAAAATGGGCTACGTACTTACCCATGTGAAGAGAACAAAATGCTTAAAGCATGTATTTAGATGAGCTTCTTCCTTAAGGTTGAGAATCTTTTGAAAATGAGAATGGTAGATATGAGCATATATACGAAACAGTCTCTTAAATATTGTCTTCACAACCTTCTGAAAGTGACATGGAAATGGCACACCTGTAACATACCGTTGGTCTAACATAAATACATTTTGATCAGAGAAGACAATATATAATGCACAAGACAAAGAAACATATCTTCCCCAACTTTTGAGGAAAGATAGATTCATCATCTAGTTGAGTTTTATCCAATCCATTAAGTAATATACGTACTCTGGAGCATAAATATCTAAAAGTTTCTTTATCTTAACTCCATCAGCCCATCGATATTCATATCTGCCATAAGTAGCATCGAAAACTTTTACGGTTATTCCACAAGTATAGATTTCATCACAATTTCTAGTGAATATATTTCACAGACTTAATGCACTTTTTTTCATACTCAATGCACCAACAAAGAGCACTTGAGAGTTAAAAATGGAGCTTGTTAATTTCCGTTCATGCTACAACATAAAATACTTTAAACAAGTTAATTCATACAAACATAACTGAACATCAAGTTGAGACAACTTCTTTGTGTTATACTCTAGAAAGAAGGAGTTCATGCCTTAGTCAACACTGACAAATAATTTTCTCAATTGCTAAAAAGCTAGCTTAAGAATTCAAAAAACGATTGATTAACACGATGGAAAAAAATTGACACAAATGCGGAAAAGTATCACTAGGCCCATAATAGCTATATCCTAAGCCCAACCACAAAGATGTGATTTGTTCAAAGATACAATAGTGTTGCTCCCAGGTTATAAGTTCTTTATTTAACAAGTAGAATCAGAGATTAAGAGACGTACTTTGGTCTTGCCGACATTTTTTGGACAACTTGATGGAGTGTAGAACTCAGTGAGGGTGCCATACAATATATTCACTTGTTTAAAAAAGTCAACAGCTGTAGCAAAATTTCAAAAAATTACGGCTATCATTTAGCTAAAATGTGCTTATTGAGGTATTGAAAGCTAACAAATAGAGCAACAATGGTCACCAAATGAAGAAATAGTCACACTGATCAGTACCTTGGACAAGATCAATCATATAAATTATGTTTTAAATAACGAGTTGGGATTTTAGTCAGTAAAACTTCTTATTGTAGAAATCAAGTTCATATCGAGGGAGGATTCCTTCCATGGAGAATGTGAATAGTTAATTAACATCTTGGTTTATCTGAACATAAATATCAGATTTTGTTCTTTTTTTTTTGTGTCTATCATATCTTGTGAGAAAGATGTTGTATTATATTGAAAGGGATGACAATGGAGTGGGTGCAGGGCGAGGCACATTGAACCTTCGCGCGCAAAATTCTCAACCCATCCAACATAGTAATTTTTTATATTTTTTACTCATTGCACATACACCCACCTCTCCCCTTATCCCGTTTAAGTTCTTGTTCATTTTTCTACTTTGCTGAAACTATTCAAATTTGGTATGGAGATAAATATTAGTTGATTTTATATATTGATGTTTTTTTTTTTTTGGTTGGAAATGAGGTTGTGCAAAGAAAGAAAAGGATTCTTTTTTCCTATCTTCACACGTTAATTTCTTTTGCTTAAAACTTTTGGAAGGAGAGGGTCTGAACGTTATTTTATATGAGGTTCTGAAGATTGATATTGAGGTGGTATATGAATATTATAGTGTATATCATGAAAACTTGTATATTGTTTCTCCTATGCACATTCCTCATTCAAAGATGTGATGTCATTAGTTATGAACCTACTTTTCTTAACTAACAACTCATAGTTATACTTTTCTAAATTGGCAAGTCATTGAGTGATAAAAGGCTTGTACGCAATGACAGATTTATAGCCGAAAAATGAGGTACGTGGACCTGCAGTAACTCCATAAAATTAAGTGTTTTATGAATATATTTTTTAAAAGTAATATAATATTAGTCATTATTTTTGTTGTAGCAAGTGGCAAATCAATTATTGATCAGTAAATGACCAAAAAAGTAAATATGTATGATTTATTATTGAAACTTAAAATCTGAAAATTGTTGCAAAATAGTGTTATAAATGAAATACAAACAATGAAGTGGAAGTAATTTTACCCAAAAAAGTGAATTGAAAAGAATTAGAAAAATAAATTTTAAAAACGTTATATGTAATGACCAGACATAATACCCCGAAATTTTTGGTGAGATTAGAATGGAACTTTCAACTCAAGCTAAGTTCACTTGAAAGCTTTCAATTAAACTCATATATATGTTTTAGGGTCATCATGGGTCCCTTACATCAATCCAAGCTCAAAGGAATTCTATTGGCTAAGTTTGTCACAAGTACCGATTGAAGAGTCAAATTTAAATGGGAATGTCTCTTAGAACAAAATGAACTGGGTGTCCCAAGACCTAGCAAATGAAAACTCTTTGAATTAGCTTTCTGACGCACTTGGTTTCACCTCATTTAGAGTTTGTATGAGGGAGTTATGCCCATTTTAGTAAAGCCTCATGTGTTGTGTTGCCACATGGGCACCTATTCGGGCCGTGTTGCTTTGCACGAACCGTGGGGATGGCCTTCGGCCTGAAATGGCCATTTTTGGCCTAATTATTAGGGTACGACCAGTGGTACTAGCCGTATGGCCTTCAAGGGTGAGAAAAGTTCTAAGTGTGGTCCGATATTGGTGTGGAGAAACTATTTTGGCCAAGTATGGCACTACGGCTCATCACATGAGCCGTGGTAAGGGTGACAAGCCGTATGGAGGGGGGGAGTAGAGTCTTCAAGGTTGGCATGGGGTTTTTTTGGGTAAGGTCGGTGCCACGCCCAACCAACGAACTGTGGTGAGGCTCACGGTCTGTTTACCCAACCATTTTACTCACCTTAGTGTTTTAAAAAAATTTCTAAGTGTTCGACCAAGTTCTAACTTCCGAAATTTTTGCTAAGCATAGGTTCACGGGCACTCCACATGAACCATGGAGTTCCACACGACCCATGAAACCCCCCTTGAGATGACGACGGAGAATTTCTCCATTCGTTTCATTAATGGCATTTTTGTAAATTTATTTTATTCTATTGGTCTTTTGAGGATTCCTATGCTATCATATGGCCATCTAAAGCACTAAATCACATTTCAAACATTCGAAAACTTATTCCTCATATTTTAAACTCTCTCAAAGACAACTCTCAAAGGAACTCTTGTGAATTTTCAACTTAGGAGCAAAGGAACTCAACTCTTCTTCAAATTCTTTGGGGTTTTCTTCATCTTGGTGAAGGCATGTGATGTTCGATCCTTGGTTACTTTCAATCAAGGAGACCCAAACTATTTTCAATGAAATCTACATGGATTTTGTTTACTTTAATTTGGGTTTTAAATATTGTGATTCTTAAATTCCAATAATAAATGGGTTATGCTTATCTATTGATTTTAAGATGATTTAAGCTTTCAAATATTGGATTTCACCATTTTATGAATCTATGAAGTGCATACTCCATTAAGGCATTGATCTAAGCATGGGTTATTTATATTATAGTTTAAATGTGGATTTGGTTATGGTATTACTTTAATTCTATATTAGATTATTGATTTTAGATCGAATCTTAATTATCCATGCCATTCTCACATTTTTTATAGCATATGCATTTCATGAGCACAGATTTATGAAATTATGAGGTGGGTTAAGTCCAATTATGCTAAATATATGAGTTCTGACAAGATTATGATAATGTCAAGAATGTGATCACATATATATCTATAATTATGTCTCTTCGAGCATTTTGGGTGCTTGCACCATTTTGTATATGAATGGGTTATTCCTATTGAAACACCCCAAAAATATGTTTCAAAAATGCCCATAACCATAATTTTCATATATCTCAAAATTCGTGCATGATATCCAAAATTCGACTTCATATTCACAATCAGGGGGCAAAATTGAGTGAGAAATGGGTATAGCCTGGACTTTAGAGGACCCGTAGTGAAAAATAATTTTCGCTAATTTACGATTTCCAGTGGCCATCTGCACCCAGGCTGAGACGCAGCGAAGGAGAGGATAAGTGTTGGAGGGCAGTTCGCGCCTAATCTGCGTTGTTCCAAGGGCGCCGACTAGTGTATTAGTTTCCTTGGTTTTTCTATCTCGGCCAAGGGCATTGGGGTCATAGCCCCATGCCAACTTATGTGAGAAAATACCTATACTTACCCTGTTTTCAACTTTATATCGCTCAAGACCCTATCAAAAACCTCTCCATGACTAAATAAAATATCTCATTCGACTTTCAAGGATTTCAAGCCTAACTTTGGAACTCTAGGATTATCCTCAAGCTCCAAGTTCTCTTCAAGCTCATCTCAAGAAAACCCAAGTTTAAGGTATGTTGGTTTCATTCATTGTGTCCTTTCACCCATGGAGTCCAACATTCCTTTTTATGAAAATTGCATGTTTTCAAGTTGTATCTTCTATGGGTATCTCTAATTATGGATTATGATTATAAATTATGTTGGGGCTTTATGAAACATTGATGTATTATACATGGCTATCTATTTCAATCTTATACTATGGTTTGATTATATCTATTGACACTATGCATATTTTGAGCTATGAAACTATGATCTAGTGTGAGATTTGATGATGGATTTTAAGGTACCCCACATGAGGGTTTTGCAATATGTTGGTGGATTGATTTGCAATAAGTTTTCTCACATGATTTCACTCTTAAATTGCATGATTTTAAACTAGTATCATGAACCCACCAAGTGTTTGATAAAATTTCAAATCAAGAATTCTCAAGCTATTGATGATCTACTACATGATTTAAATGTCAAGTCACTATATGACGATTAAGAGATTTTGATTGTGCACTGAATTCATGAAAAGTATCTATGATGTTATAAGTATCAAGCTCAGCCCTATTTCAAGGATTGTTACCTCTTGTGAGGCATTCATATTAAAGCAAGGGTTTATGTATGATTATGATCTACTCTCATGTTTCAAGTTAGGCTCACCATTAGAGGTCAAGCATGTTTAAGAGCTACTCATGTTATGTTTCCATGTTTCTTACAAGTTATACAAGTATGATTATTTAAGTATTCTGTAGGATTAGACTTAGCACCGATGGATTGGATGTTGGCATGGACTATCTCCAAGGGTCCATACTCCTTTCCTCAAACTATGTGCCAACATAAGATTATACTTTACCCATGTTGTGCTAGTGGATCCATTTAGTGCAATTTATCATGAAATCCACCCTGAAATAGGACGGGTTCTTGTAAGAGGGGTTACTTCTCCGAAATGAGATGGCCTCCCGTAAGGTGAAGTATGGTTTACCTTGGCAAGTAGACCACCTCTTTACCGATAAGGCTTAATCATCGAGATTTCGAGTTGTAGCTCTCTTGGTCTTACTCTTTGTTGGTTGAGATCTTTTTCCACATATGTATCATGTTCTATGCAAGTTGAATGTTTTACAAACATGTTTTACTTCAAGTTTTGATCATGCATACCATATTGAGATTATGATTAACTATTGCCTATTACTATGCATTTTGACTATATTGGCTTATGTCATGTTGCATTGCATCTTCCGTACATGTATATTCAAACATACTAACTCAACTTTATGCCTACATGATATCACCATGTAGGAACCGGAGCTCCTCTTGATCATCCTCCATGTCGCTAGTGAGATTATTCGAAGATAAGCTTTGGTGAGTCCTCACGACTGGGGACACTATCTTTACTGCTATTGCTATGTTGAGACTTCTTGATGTTGAACATTTGACATTATGAGGGTGAGACTGGAGAATGTCTTGGCCCCCCTCCATTCTATGTTTAGAGGTGTTGTTGGAATATTATGATGTCTTTATACTTGAGCTTGACTCTTTTACGTTTTAATGATTATCAAAGACTTCCCTTAGTCTCGCTTCCCTTTTTATTTTATCTCTTGTTGTTGATTACTTTGCTTCCGCGACCAAGGATGTGTGGTTGATATGCTAAGAGGCTTGTTTGGGTCCTTTAAGGTTCCCACTCGCTGTGTCACATTTATACCATAGGCTTGGGTTGTGAAAAACTTGGTATCAGAGCACAAGGTTGTTAATGGTCCTCGAAATCCAACACACCGCGTCAATTAGAGTCTTATTCATGGTTGTAAGCGCGGTACAACTATGAATGGGAGGCTATGAGACATTTTAGAAAATGTTTCATTTCTTCATAGTCTATATCGTGCTTTAGATGTAAGTGTAAGGCTTTTTCCCTAACAAATGCTCTTTGCTATTCTAGATCATGTCAATTCCAAGCGGAAGACTAAGGAGAGCCTATACACCAGAGGAGCAACCGGGCCCTGTCGCTCCTCAAGCTCCCTAAGGTGGATGGGTAGGCCAAGAAGAGTTCTGAGATACTATTACAATGTTGGCTCATGCTATGACCCACAAAATCAACCAAGGGGCTCAAGCCCGACATGCTCCCATCTGACTTCTAGGGTGAGAGATTTTCACTAGAATGAAGGAGTTCCATGGATCCAAGAAGGATGAGGACCCCCTAGAGTTCATAGATGAGATGTACAAGGTGTTATCCCTTATGGGGGTTAATTTGGAGGAAAAGGTGGAGTTGGCAGCCTACCAAACAAGGGGGTGGCTCAAATTTGGTTTGCACAATAGAATTTGGAGAAAGGGAATGATGATGCAATCCCTTGGGAAGAGTTCAAAGCCACATTTCTCCACTGATGCTTTCCTATTGAGATAAGGGAGGCTAAGATGATGGATTTTATGAACAGTAAGCAAGGTTACATGAGTGTGGGAGAGCATTCCCTCAAGTTCAACCAACTTTCCAAGTATGCCCCACAATTGGTTGCTGAGATTAGGTCAAGGATGAACAAATTTGTGTCGGGTATGTCTGACTTGGTTAATGAAGAATGTCATACTGCCATGCTAGTAAGTGATATGGATTTGTCTTGCCTTATTACATACGTTGAATAACTGGAGGGGGAAAAGCTTAGAAAAAGAAGAAGTGTTGAGTCCTAGAGGGTTCATTTTGAAGGTGGTTTCCAAGGTTCCAAGGGTGGCCAATTTCCTCAAGGCCACAAGTTCTAAGGCCAAAGGTCTTCTAGTGCTCCTAATAAGAGATTTGCTAATGTTAATCAAAGCTTCCAAGGTGGTAATGGAGGGATGATAAAGCCTAGATGTCCAAGGTGTGAAAAGAATCATAGTGGTCCATGTTTGAGGATTTCTAATGCTTGCTTTGGTTGTGGTGAGATGGCTCATAATGTTATAGATTGTCGTCATGCTCAAAACAAAGGTAGAGATGGTCGTCCACAAGCCCAAAGTGCAAATGCGGGCCAAAGGGGAAGAGGAGGCCAACAAGGGAGTGCACCAAGGCAAAACAGATTCTATGTTCTTCAAGGGAGATAAGGGGTGAATGAGGTGCGCGATGTCGTCACCTGTATGTTAAAGGTTTTTGATTTTGATGTGGATGCATTGATAGACCCGGGTGCCACTCTTTCTTTTATATCCCGTTTTGTTGCCAAAAGCTTCATGTTAGTCCCAAATTGTTGTGTGAACTTTATGAAGTGTCTACCCCCGATGGTGAGTCCATTGTTGCTATAAGAGTTTATAGAAATTTTCCCGTGTTCATTTTGCATAAAATCTTACCTTGTGATTTTGTTGAATTAGATATGGTGGATTTTGATGTCATTCTTGGGATTAGATTGGTTACATGCATACTATGCTTCTATTGAATATAGAATCCATAGGGTTAAATTCCAATTCCCTAATGAACCGGTCCTTGAGTAGTAAAGTTGTGATATGGTGGTCAAGGGATAAATTCATTTCTTGTCTTAAAGCCTAAAAATTGATTTCCAAGGGTTGTCTCTATCATTTTGTGAGGGTTAGGGATGTTGAGTTCAAAGTCCATCCTAATGAGTCAGTTCCGGTGGTTAATGCGTTTCTTGATGTCTTTCTCGATGAGCTTCCCGGTGTCCCTCCCGAAAGGGAAATAGATTTTGGTATAGTTTTTCTTAATACTTAACCCATTTCAGTTTCCCCTTACCGTATGGTCCCGATGGAATTGAAGGAGTTAAAGGAGCAATTGAGGTATTTGTTGGAGAAGGGTTTCATAAGGTCTAGTAAGTTATCTTGGTGTGCACCGGTGTTGTTTGTGAAGAGAAAGGATGGTTCTCTTCGAATGTGCATTGATTACTGGCAACTTAATAGAGTCACCATAACGAACAAGTACCCTCTACCAAGGATTGATGACCTCTTTGATCAACTTCAAGGGGCTAGTCACTTTTCTAGGATTCATCTTCAGTCCGGATATCATTGGGAGTGTGACATTCCCAAGACGGCTTTTCAGATTAGGTATGGGCACTTTGAGATTGCGGTTATGTCCTTTGGGCTAACTAATGCACCGGTTATAATTATGGATCTCATGAATAGGGTCTTTAAACCCTACCTAGACTTGTTTGTGGGTGTTTTTTATTAATGATATCTTGATTTATTCTCATAGTGAGGAGGAGCATGTGAATCACTTGAGGATGGTGTTGCGAATCTTGAGGGAGGAGAGGTTGTATGCTAAACATGAGAAATGTGAGTTTTGGTTGAAAGAGGTTTCTTTTCTAGGGCATATGGTGTCGAGTGATGGCATTAAGGTGGATCCAGAGAAGACAGAGGTGATTAGAAATTGGCCTAGCCCTTTGACTCCATCGGACATTAGAGTTTCTTGGGTTTGGCAGGTTATTACCAAAGGTTTGTAAATGGTTTCTCCTCTATTGCTTCTCCTATGACTAAATTTACCTAAAAGAAGGCAAAATTTGTATGGTCCGATGAGTGTGAAAAGAGTTTCCAAACTTTGAAGGATCAGCTTGTCTCTGCTCCTATCTTGG
>JAPFFP010043662.1:0-13033 GCA_026153255.1 Solanum medicagineum | reverse complement strand
TCTTTAAGTATACTCTGCATTTGGTGGCCGACTCAAGATCTAGGATTAACAAATTTGTGATGGGTGTTTCCGACTTGGTTAGTGAAGAACGCCAGTCCGCCATGTTGATTAGTGTCATAGACTTGTCACGTTTGATGACCTACGCTGAGCAAATGGAAGAGGAGAAATTGAATTTGAGAAGGGGGCATGAGGCCAAGAGGGTCCTGTTTTGAGAGTAAGTTCCAAAGGAGTGGCCGGTTCCATCAAGGCCAAAGGCCTAATCATGCACTTGATAAGAGGGTTGCAAATAATCTTCCAAAAGCCTAAGGTATTAGGGGTGTGGCTTCTATTGATGTGTGTCCGAAGTATAGTAAGGGTCATGATGGCCCATGTTTGAAGAATACCGGTGCATGCTATGGTTTTGGGGAAATGGGACATAAGGTGATAGATTGCCCTTGAAACCACAACAAGGGGAAGGAGGTTCATCCATAAGGTGCTAATATGGTCCCATGGGGAGAGATGGCGGCAAGATGGTGCCCTAAGGCACAACTGGTTCTATGCTTTGCACGGGAGGCAAGGGGCTAATGAAGTCACTGATGTTGTTACTAGTATATTGAAAATGTTTGACTTTAATGTGTATGCATTGATTGATTCAGGTGCCACTTTTTATTCTGTTACCCTCTTTGTTGCCTAAAAGTTTCATGTTGACCCCGAGTTGTTGCATGAGTCTTATGAGGTGTCTACTCCTATCGGGGCATCTATTGTGGCTAGAAAAGTTTATAGAAGTTGTCCTATTTTCATTTTGTATAAAATCTTGCCTTGTGATCTTGTTGAGTTAGACATGGTTGATTTTGATATTATTCTTGGGATGGATTGGTTGCATGCATACTATGCTTCTATTGATTGTACAACCCATAGGTTCAAGTTCTAATTTCCAAATAAACGTCCTGAAGTGGGAAAGTCAAGATATGGTGGTCAAGGGTGGATCCATCTCTTGCATTAAAGCCCGTAAGTTGATCTATAAGGAATGTCTTTACTATCTTGTAAGGGTTAGGGATGTGAAGTCTAAAGCCCTTTCCATAGAGTCGGTTCCAATTGTAAATGAGTTTTTTGATGTCTTCCCAAATGACCTTCCTAGTGTTCCTCCCGAAAGGGAAATAGACTTTGGCATAGACCTCCTCCCTGATACTCAACCCATTTTTATTCCCCCTTACCGTATGGCCCCGCGGAGTTGAAGGAGTTGAACGAACAATTGAGGGACTTGTTGTAGAAGGAATTTATTAGACCTAGCCAATCACCATGGGGTGCTCTGGTGTTGTTTGTGAAAAAGAAGGATTTGTCCCTTAGGATGTGTATTGACTACTGACAACTCAGTAGGGTCACCATCAAGAATAGGTATCCTCTTCCAAGAATTGATGATTTGTTTGACCAATTCTAAGGGGTTAGCCATTTCTCTAAGATTAATCTTCGGTCTGGTATCATCAAGTAAAGGTGAGGGAGTGTGATATTCCCAAGACAGCCTTTCGGACTAGATATGGGCATTATGATTTGTGGTGATGTCTTTTGGGTTGACCAACGCACCGGCCATCTTTATGGACCTAATGATTAGGGTTTTCAAACACTACCTTGATTCTTTTATTGTGGTCTTCATTGATGACAATTTGATCTATTCTCGTGGTGAAGAAGAGCATAGGGCTCATTTGAGGGTTGTGTTGCAAAGATAGAGGGAGGAGAAATTGTATGCTAAATATGAAAAGTGTGAATTTTTGTTGAGGGAGGTTGCCTTCCTAGGACATGTGGTGTCGGGGGATGGTATTAAGGTGGATACAAAGAAGACCAATGTGATTAGAAATTGGCCTAGACCATTGACCTCATCGGATATTAGGAGTTTCTTCGTCCTAGCGGGCTACTATCGGAGGTTCGTGAATAGGTTCTCTTCTATTGCTTCCCCTATGACAAAATTGACTCAAAAGAAGGTTAAGTTTGTGAAGACCGATAAATGTGAGAGAAGCTTACGAACATTGAAAGATAAGCTTGTGTCCGCTTTTATACTGTCACTACCAGATGGGCTTGAGGGGTTTATTGTGTATTGTGATGCTTCCCAGGTTGGTTTGGGGTTGTGTGTTGATGCAAAATGGTAATTCCATAGCCTATGCTTCTAGACAACTCACAATGCATGAAAAGAACTACCCTACCCATGATTTTGAATTAGCTGTCGTTGTGATTGCATTAAAGATTTGGCATCATTACTTATATGGGGTGCATGTTGATGTGTTCACCAATAATAAGAGCCTCCAATATGTCTTCACTCAAAAGTATCTCCACTTAAGGCAATGAAGATGGTTAGAAGTTCTTAAGGACTATGATATACGTGTGATTAGCATCCTGGTAAGGCAAATGTGGTGGCGAATGCTTTGAGTAGGGTGTTCATGGGTAGCCTAGCACATGTTGACAATGGTGATAAAGAGATGGCTAGGGAGGTGCACCGATTGGCTAGATTGGGTGTTAGCTTGGAAAAGGTTGGTAATAGGGGTATGGTTGTTGATGGTTCTAGGTCTTCCTTAATTGATAACGTGATAGAAAAACAAGATCTTAACACCTCCTTGTTGGAATTGAAGGCCTTGGTGAAAAAGAGCAAGGTGGAGGTTTTATCCCAAGGGGGAGATAGTGCCCTTAGGTACCAAGGTAGGTTGTGTGTTCCATGTATTGATGGTTTGTGATATAAATGATCCTTGATAAGTCCCATAACTCTTCTTATTCTATCCACCCCGGTACCACCAAAATGTATAGAGACTTGAGAGATGTGTATAGGTGGGAAGGCATGAAGAGGGACATTGCCAAATTCGTTTCCGGTTGTCAATAAGTCAAAGTCGATCACCAAAGGTCGGGTGGCCTAACTCAAGACATTGAGATTCCTTCTTGGAAGTGGGAGGTGATTGATATGGATTTTGTGGTTGGGTTGCTCAAGACTAGAAAGGGTTTTGATTCCATTTGGGTGGTGGTTGATAGGATGAAATTATCGCCTCACTTTCTACTTGTTAAGAGCACATATGGGCTGAAGGTTATGCGTGGTTGTACATTTATGACTTGGTAAGGTATCATGGGGTTCCTTTGTCCATCATATCGGATCATGGGGCACGATTCACTTTACACTTTTGGAGGTCCTTTCAAAGGGGTCTTGGTACTAAAGTTAAGCTTTCTACGGCCTTCCACCCTCAAACGGATGGCCAAGCCGAGAGAACCATCCAAACCCTTGAGGATATGCTTAGGGAATATGTGTTGGAGCTTAAAGGTAGGTGGGATGATCATCTTCCGTTGATTGAGTTTGCCTACAACAATAGCTATCATTCTAGTATCGGTATGGCTCCATTTGAGGCTCTTTGTGGAAGACGTTGTAGATCACCAGTTGGTTGGTTTGAGGTTGGTGAGGTAGCTTTGTTGGGACCAGATCTGGTTATGGAGGCTTTTGAGAAGGTTAGGATTATTAGAGAAAGGTTTAAGACGGTCCAAAGTCGCCAAAGGTCCTATGCCAATGTGAGGAGAAGGGATCTTGAATTCCAAGTCTGTGATTGGATTTACTTGAAGGTATCACCCAAGTATAAAACATAGTACATTTGTAGGAAGATACCATCATCATAGACCAAGCATCTAATACTTGGAATCCAAGGCCTACCACCCTATTGGAAAGCGATTGAGGCATCTACCCCTCAATTGGTAGATGGGCAGATCACCTCCCATCATAGTGGCCAAGGTAAATACCCCTCAACATGGTAGACGGGCATAGCACCCCCCATCATAGTGGTCAAGGTATATACCCCTTAATTGGTAGATGGACATAACACCCTCCATCATAGTGGTCAAGGTATATACCCCTTAACTGGTAGATGGATATAGCATCGTCCATCATAATGGTTGAGGCATAGTACCCCCTCAACAATGTGTGGTCAACTTGTTATACTATAGATACTTTTCATGAAATCAACACATAAGTACATTACTTTCATCATCATAAAGTCGCTTGACTCATAGTCCATGCAATAGATCATAATAACTCAAAACCCTTAATCGGACATTTTATCAAACACTTGGCGGGTGTGTAATGCTAGTTCAAAATCATGTAATTGAAGAGTGAAATCAAGTGAGAAAACTTAATGTAAATCAACCCACCAATACTTGGTACACCAATACTTGGTAACACCCTCATATGAGATACATTGAGACCCCTCATCAAATCTCATAGTAAATCATAGATTCATTGCTCAAAACATGTTTAAACAGTCAACATTTTATGAAACCCCAACATAGTTCTTAGTCAAATTCATAGTAAGAAGTACTCATAGATAAATCAACTTGAAAACATATGATTTGCATAAAAAGGAAGGTTGGGCATCGTGGGTGAAATGACCCAATGATTGAAACCCACATACCTCAACTTTTGAGATTTCCTTGATGAAGAATAAAATGAGAACTTGAAGCTTAAATGAATTCCTTAAGATCCGGAATGAGTTTGGGACACTTGAATTTGAGTGAAATGTTTGGTTAAGTGTTAGAGAAGGTTTTGGGGAATGTCTTGAATGATATGAGGTTGAAAAATGACTAAACATAGGTTTTTTTACGCATAGGAAGGCTTAGGCCTAAGGCTTCAAAGCCTTGAGTCGAAGCAAGAAAAACTGGCAAGAAAATATATAGGTCTGCGCCCTAGCCACGTTGCGCTAGGGGTGCAGATCGATTCTATTTTTAGTAATTTTTGGATAACAAAATTTTGATACGGTTGCTCTAAAATTAGGTTTAGACCCATTTCCCACTCAATTTTGCCCCCGATCACGAATATAAAGTCAATTTTTTGATATCACGCACGGATTTTGAGATATATGAACATTACGATTTAAGGCATTTTTAGGCACATTTTTGGGCACTTTTTGGGGTGATTCATCAAGCCCATAGCACAATAACATCATATTATCTAACATACACCTCTAACTTGGAATAGAGCGGGGACCAAGACACTTCCGGGCTCACCCTCATAATGACAACTGTTCAACACAAGGAAGTCTCAAAAATAGCAAGAAGAGTAGATAGTGTCCTCGAACTTAAGGACTTACCAAAGCTTATCTTCGTAGAACCATACTAGCCACGTGGAGGATGTTTAAGAGGAGCTCTGATCCCTACATGATGATATCATGTAGGCATAAAGTATGCGTTAGTACGTTTGAATGTACTAAGTATGTAGGATGCAATGCAACAAGACAAAAGCCAATATAATTAAAATGCATAGTAATAGACAATACATAAGTGAGATCTCAATGTAGCATTCATGGTTAATGCTTGAAGTAAAATATGCTTGTAAATTATTCAACTTGCATAGAACGTAATACATGTGTAGGAAGAGACCTTAACCGAAATGAGTAAGACCAAGCGAGCTACAACTTGTAATCCTGATTATTACCCCTCATCGGTAAAGGGGTGGTCTACTTGCCAAGGTAAATCATACTTTACCTTACGAGAGCTTGTCCCATTTCGATAAGTAACCCCCCTTAAGGGAACCTGTCCCATTTTAGGGTAGATTTCAAGATAAAGTGCACTAAATGGATCCACTAGTATAGCAAGGGTAAAGTATAATCCTATATTGGAACATAGTTTAGGGAAAAGAGTATGGACCCATGAAGATAGTCCACGCCAACATCCAATCCATAGGTACTAAATCTAATCCCACGAAATACATTAAATAATCATAGCTTTAATAACTTGTAAGAAACATGAAAACATGACATGATTAGCTCTTGGACATTCTTGACCTCTAATGGTGAGCCTAACTTGAAACATGAGAGTACAACAGTAATACATGAACCCTTGCTTTAACATGAATGACTCACAAGACGTAAAATCTTGAAAAATAGGGCTTAACTTGATACTTGTATAATCATAAATAATTTCATGAATACATACCATACTTTTAAGCCCATAATCATCTTGAAGTCACTTGATTTGTAAAATATGTAAATGACTTGATAATTCTTGACTTGACATTTCATCGAACACTTGGTGGGAATATATGAGTACATGTTCAAATCATGCCAAATACAAGAATATATATCATGAAATAGTGAAATCAATGCATCTTAAAGTCATGTAAATCAACCCACCAACATCATGGTAAAACCTCATCATGGATAACTTGTAAATTATATCAAAACTTCACAATAGTTCATAGATTTCATAGCTTGAATCATGTAAGTCTCAATAGACAATGATTTATTCATAGTATAATCTCAAAATAGATATTCATGCATAATCAACAATATTTGACAAAACTCCAACATATTTCATGCTCATATTTCATATTAATAGATACCCATAAGTAGTACAACTTGAAATCATGCAATTTTCATAAAATAGAAAGGTTGGACTCCATGGGTGAAAGGACCCAATGGATGAAACCCACATACCTTAAACTTGGATTTTCTTGATGTAGACTTGAAGGAGACTTAAAGCTTGAATGAAGTTCTTGAGATCCGTTATTAAGCTTGAGACACTTGAATTTGGATGGGAATCTTGATAAAATAGTTGAGAGGTTTAGAGAGGGTTTTTGAGTGATTTGAAGTTGAAAAATAGCCAAGTATGTGTGATTTCACGCTTAAGTTGGCCTGAGTCTATGACCCCAATGCCTTTGAACGAAACAGGAAAAATAAGGAACTACTAACACTACTCTGCGATGGGTGCATGTTGCGGAGCCATCGCGCACCGTCACTATTTTCATAAAATTTTGCAAAAATTATTTTTCACTACGGGTCCTCTAAAATCCGGGTTATACCCACTTCCCACTCAATTTTTCCCCCTGATCAAAACTATGAACTCAAATTTTTGATATCACGCATGTATTTTGAGATATATGGAAAGTACGGTATGGGCATTTTCGAAGCACATTTTTGGGGTGTTTCAGTTGTAGCACATTCGAGGATGAATGTTGTCAATGGGAGATGATGTGAAGACTTGCGCATTGTACGACTTAATTGAAGCTTGGTAATGTGGTTCCGAATGACGCTCCATGGGAGCCCTCACTGTCCGTGTGAGGCTATACGCACCGTGTGGAGCCTCCATGGAGTGGCCCTAGGCCTTATGAGGAGTGTTTGGCCTTTAACGTGGAACTTTTACTAAGTTACACCACATATTACCCTACATGGCAGTGTGGCACTTCACGGACCGTGTGGTGTCCTTAGTTTTGAAATTTCACAGTTTGGGACCAAGTACAGTGCTATGGCTAAGTATACGATCCGTACAAGGTGGTACGGTCCGTATGGCCTCCCGTATGGCTTCTGGAGTGAAATTTTTCTAAGTATTGAATCATCGTCTTGGAACTTTATCGTGGAAGAATTTTTCTAAGGGGGGTGGTACGGGCTTGCACATGGACTGTGTGGCCTTATACGACTTACGTAGCCCTCCATGTGAGTGATTTCGTTGAACAATTCTAAGTATTGGATTACCGTTTCGGGCCAAGTGTATTTTTCCAAATGTCGGATCACGGACATGTATACGGTCCGTATAGCATGTCAAGGACCGTATAGCCCTCTATGAGGCAACATTTTTTCAATTTTTCAACTCATTTTATTAAGGACGTTTTTGTAATTATAGAGTATTCTAAGGGTCTCTTGTGACTTCCTATGCTACCTAAAAACTTTCTAATAGCCTAAACTTTATTCCCTTCATTCAAATTCATTCCTCACATTTAAAAATTCTCTCAAGTCTCTCTCAAAGAACTCTAGTGGGGATTAAGCTTGGGGATCAAGGAAGGGCTCTTTCTTCACCAAATTTCTTCTTGAATCTTCTTCATTAGCTTAGGTACGTGGGTTTGATTCTTGGTCCCTTTCAACCAAGTAGACCCAAACTCTTTTCAAGTGATTTTCATGAATTTTAGCTTACTTTAAATATGGATTTTAATATTATTATTTATTAAATTCAATTGATGTATGATATGTTTATTTATTGATTTTAAAGTGAATTAAACCCTAATATGATGAAATGAATTGAAGTTACTTTGCAATAACTCGGGATTTTATCCCACAAAGATGATAAATCTTTGGCCTGTAAATTCAATGAATGAATATTACCTCTTGATGATCTTGAATCGGATCAATACCATGAAACAATATCTGCACTATCAAATCAATTCATCGTCGAGAAATGAATAGTATATCATAGGAAGTTCTTTTATCCATACCGCCCCAAACTTGGATTGCTGACCTAATCCAAAATTCTTTTATTTATTTATTATTTTTTATTATCTGTTCTTTTTTCTCTCTAATTTATCTAGTTACTTATTTTATTGTACAATCATCTGATGAAGTCTCATTGAAGTTATGAAAGTGCATGTTCCCTTGAAAGCTTGATTTGTGCATGGGTAATCTATATAATGATTTAAATGTGAACTTCACTTATGTTTTTGACTTGAACTTCATAAAATATTATTGATTTAAGTTTGAATCTCTATTACCCATGCTAATCTCATTTCATTTATGGCATATGCATACGTGACTATAGTTTTTGTGAAGTTTATGAAGTGGGTTAAGCCCAACTATGTCTATATATATGATTTTTATAAAATTAAATATGATATATAGCTACGAAATTATTAGCTATGAATTGAAATTTGTCACTGATTATTCATTTTTAGTGACAAAAATTACATTTCATGCCTAAATATGTGAGACACATACTTTTAGTGACGATGTTAACACTCAATTTTGATCGGCCTACAGCCCATTTTATAGTATTATTTAATTAAAATAGAGATTTTATTTATATTCAATTTAATTCAAATATTTGTGTATTTCTAACATTCTTTACTATTATTTTATTTTTTGATGTTATATAAATTTTCTTTCGTATAATTTGTATATATGTAATTATGTAATATTTTTGAATTATCAAAAAATTATATTCTTATTTATTTTTATACAAAAATTTTCGAAATTACGTAGTTCATGATTGAGCTAATTATTTTGCCTAGTCAATTCTAGAAAAGTTTATTAATTGGTCTATTTTAATTCATTGTGTATTTTTACATTTAAACATATTCCCTGACCCCACACGTTTTTCCTTTTCCCCTTGTCCCTTTTTCTTTTTACTTTACTTTTTCTTTTTCTTTTAGATAAGACCCACGTGTCTCACCTACTCCCCTTCTTCAAAACAAGAAAAATCTCATCTTCCTCTTCTTCCCCTAAAAACGAATTTTTCCATTTCCATCTCCATTTCCACTTACTAGCAAAATGTCACCAAACAACCCCAAAACGCAGCGCCTCAAGCACCACCACAAATCTCCTTATTTCGACCAAAAAAAAAACCAGCACCACCGCACCAAAGACCCATCGCCATCACCGGCAAGCCGCGTCGGACAACCACTGTCTCTTCATTTCTCCTCCCTCTCCTTCAACTCATCACACCACTCGTCGACCCCTTACTGAAAACAACCCCTTCAACCAACACACCGCCTCCTTGTCGGCGAAACCCAAAAACCTGAACCAAACCCAGAACTCGTCTCCAGCAGCACTTCGTTGCTGCAGCTTTGGCCAATTTCTCAACCACCGCCACTCCAATCACCATCTTCGCTCCAGCTGACTCTTCTCTCATCACTCCGGTAACCTCTTTTCTTGTACCTTTCCCTTTTGTATTTTCAATTGTTTGATGTTGTTTGTTGATAAATGTTTTCTGTGTTACTTGTTGCTTAAACCAATTGGATCCGGTATTTAATATTTTTGATGCCTATTATATTGTGAATTGTTTGTTCTTAATCGTCATTTTTGAATGTATTGCAGCCTTTTTTGCCATTTTTAAGGTTTTGATAAGCTATTGTCGCCATTTTTTGTTTAATATAATTTTTTGTTATTATTTTATTATGGCTTTATTTCTTAAATAGTTGTACATTTATTTTAGTTTTGTTGGCTGCACACTGATCTTGTCCTTCACTATTTCATGATATTGTTTTTGTCATTTTATCTTTTGAAAATCATGTGTTGATAATTTGTTTAGATTAGCTTTTATTTCCTAAGTATAATTTGTGTGTGATAGTTTGTTATGTAGTTTCTCTTCAATTTTCAACTATTTTGAAATGGTATCACTTCTCCATTTGGTTCACAGTTAATTGCCCTTAATTTATTTGAATTGATTTCGTTCACTGTTTAAGAATTCTTTTGGCAAATCTTGCCTTGTTACTTTCATTTGGCTTATTCTTATTGTTAGTTCTTTCTTTACATATGTTTATTTTGTACAATTTTATGCTTAAAATATTATTTGCTAAACTTGGCTGATGAAAGATCTATCCGTCGGATTTCGAGGCCTCCCCATTCAAAAAGACGGAGAAATTTAGTTTAGATTAATGTTTATTATCTGTCAAGATTCAAATATTTTTGTTTAAATTCATGAAAATATTAGTTTGTTATGTATTTTCTCTCCAATTTTCAACAATTTTGAAATGGTATCACTTCTCCATTTGGTTCACAGTTAATTGCCCTTAATTTATTTGAATTGATTTCGTTCACTGTTTAAGAATTCTTTTGGCAAATCTTGCCTTGTTACTTTCATTTGGCTTATTCTTATTGTTAGTTCTTTCTTTACATATGTTTATTTTGTACAATTTTATGCTTAAAATATTATTTGCTAAACTTGGCTGATGAAAGATCTATCCGTCGGATTTCGAGGCCTCCCCATTCAAAAAGACGGAGAAATTTAGTTTAGATTAATGTTTATTATTTGTCAAGATTCAAAAATTTTTGCTTAAGTTCATGAAAATATTATTTGTCAAATTGGCCAAGAAAAAACCTATCCTTTGGATTTTGAGGCCTCCCTATTTAAAAAAAAAGACGAAAAAAGTTAGCTTAAGTTCACATTTATCGCATGTTAAAATTCAAAGATTAGTTCCAATTCATGTACATATTATTTGTTAAACTTGGCCGATGAATGATCTATCCGTCGGATTTCGAGGCCTCCCCATTCAAAAGGACGGAAAAATTTAGTTTAATTTCACCTTTTTTTTACATATAAAAAATTCCAAATTTTAGTTTAAATTCATGTACATAGTATTTGTTAAAACTGACGTAAAAACTTTTGTTGTTGCTTTATGGCTCTATCATAATTGTTATTGTTTTACTTTGTTGACCGACTTTATCATCATTGTTATTTCTTTACTTTATTGATTTGTTCTTTATTATAATTTGCTTTTTTTTTTTTTTTTTTTGCTTTATTGATTGATATAATTGTTATTTCTTTTACTTTATTGGTTGTCATAAATATGTTTCTTCTACTTTATTGATAGCCATAATTAGGTTGATATCATTATTTAATAATGTTGTTTATTTCATGATTATCATACTTGTGTTATATTGTATATTTTCTCCTCAATTTGAAATAAAAATGAGTTCAGCTGGGACCCACAGTTGTGAATTCTGAAGGGTGTTAATACCTTCCCTTCGGAATAACTTGAACCCTTACTCAGAATTTTTGGTTCGCAGATTATTTTGCAAATAACTAATTGGTTTCCTAATTATCCTTAAAATTATGTGGTGACTCCCAAAATCAAACTATTTTTTCTAAAATTAAATTATTTTTCCTCTTATTTAAATACCTTTTATTTTTATTATTTTTATCGATTTGCTGTGACGTTGCGCCTTCGAAATGTCAACAGACAATACATAAAAATTCGTAGCAAAGTTTTGTCCACTAAAATTCCCGCAAAAAAATGAATTAGCATCATTTATTGAGTACAATTAGCCACGAATTTGTAGTTATTGATGACACATTATTTCGTCACTAATAATGTAACTAATTCGTGACAAATTATGTTTTGTCTTAAAATTAATTAATTCTTGGATATGAAAAAAATTTGTCTCAAAAAGTATGTTATTGCAATAGTGACAAATTAGAGTTTGTAGTTAAATGTTATAAGATTTAGCTATAAAATTTTATATTTAACTGTGACATCAATTTTCGTCACTGAAAATTTAAATAATTAGTGACAATCATTTTATTGTCGCAAATCACTGTGAGATTTAGTGACAATAATGATTTGTCATGAAATATACAAGATATGATATAGTGACAACTTAAAATTTGTAGTTGAATAATTCAACTATCTGCGAGGAAACAATTCATAGCTAATACAGTTTTTTTCTTTGACTATGATTGTTAATTATTATAAGCGATAATTGACAAAAAGAACAATACAAGTGCTTCATAAGAAATCGTTGTTATTCATGTGAATATACATCTGTATAAATTCAAATATATATATGAATATTAAGATATGGTTTAAAACTTTAGTAACATACAATTAAGTAGGGGTATACATGGATCGGGTTGGTTCGAATTTTTTAAATATCAAACCAAATCATTTATGTCAGGTTTTTTAATATATAGACCAAACCAAACCAATAAATGCGGGTTTTTCAACCTCGAATTTTTTCAGCTTTTTTCTGGTTGGTTCAGGTTGGTGCGGTTTTTGAGTTTTTTGGGTTTTTTTGAATGGTTTGGTACCCAAACTTTTCTTACAAAATTACGTGTAGAAAGATAATTCTCCTTTCCTAATCATAGAAGAAGTTGATGAATATGAATAATGAAGTTACTTTTACATGCTAAATTGCTTTTCAATTTCTTAGAAACTACTAATTAGTAAAATAGTATTCAAAAAAAAGTATTAATCATCCAGTATATACAGCCCCAAAATAAATAACAAAACTAGAAGTTAGGATACCAAAAAGATCAAATTTTTCAATGATATCAATTTGAACAAGTTGACTAATCAATCTTCAAAGGTGAATCTGTATATTCTGGAAAAAAAAGGAACAAATTGAGTACTAAATAAAATTAAAAAATAAAATCAGACTTAATCAAGAATTAAATTTATAAAATTACCTTCTTCAATTTGCTCAATTTTCCAGACTTCCTCCAATATGTCTTCAAATTGCATTCTTTAGTAGGTGATCAAATCCTTGTTGAGTGCAAATAAGAGCTTCTACCATTTTTGGAGACAGAGAAGTTCGATAAGTATCAAGAATTCGACCACCTG
>JAPFFP010043661.1:0-35682 GCA_026153255.1 Solanum medicagineum | reverse complement strand
GAATTAGCGTCCATTTGTCCAAACCATGTCATGCTTCATTTGAATTGTACTAGTATTGTAAGGTGTGGGGTGTTACAATCAATGACCTCTTGTGGGTCTTCATCCACCTTGGACCCATAGAAAATTGGAGGATTCATCCTCATGAAGTCTCTTACCCTAGCTCCTGGGTTAGTATCATGAGGGGCTTGGGCACCTTGATTGACTTGGTTGGCCATAGCTTGGGAAAGCATAGTGAGAGCATCCCGGAGCTCACTATTGTTAGGTTGCTCCTCGGGAGTTTGGGCCCTTCGTCCTCGAGTGTTTGGCATGATCTAGCATAGCAAAGAACAATCGCTAGGGGTAAAACTTACCACAACTCTATAGCACGACTTAGAACATGAAGAAGGGAAACATTTCCTAAATCGCCTCATAGCCTCCTATTTACAGTCATGGCGCGCTTCACAACCATGAATAGGACTCTAATCGACGCGGTGTGTTGGACTTCGAGGATCTATCAACCTAGTGCTCTGGTACCAAGCTTGTCATGACCCAAGCCTAGGGCTTAGACGTGACACGATGCAAGAGGAACCCGAAGGGACAACAAGCCTCTTAGAGCATCATTACACATCCTTGGTCGCTGAAGTAATAAATCAAGCATCAATGATAAAAGAATGGTGAAATCAGGGCTGAGGGAGAACACTTCCATATCATCATAGTCAAGAGACAAGAGTTAAGCGCATATCATAGATACATAACATGTCCAACAAACACCTCGAATACATATATAAGAGCGGGGGCCAAGACAGTAATCGACCTCACCCTCATAGTCAAAATAGACAATAAAGAAAGTCTCAATACGTAATAGAAGAAACATAGACCAAAGGCCCCTGAACTGGAGGACTCACTAACTAGCTTGAATAGCACCGAACTAGCCACGTGGAGGAGGATGATCAACTTGGGCACCGGTTCCTACATGGTGATATCATGTAGACATAGAGTATGCGTTAGTATGTTTGAATGCACTATGTATGTAGCATGCAATGCAAACAAGGATTAAGCATCATAATCAAAATGCATAATATTAAGCAATAGGCATATTGTAACAATATGAAATGTATGATCAATGCATAATAAAACATGTTTAAGTAACTCATGCTCATATAGGATATCATATGTGTAGAACAGACCAAGCCAGATTTCCAAATATACAACCCTTTGGTAGGTTAGTGATGATGCCGCCCTATCACTTAGGTGGATGAGTACAAACCCCATCTAGGTTGGTGATAATGCCGCCCCATCACCATGGTGGAGAAGTACAAACCTTTCCCTAGGTTACTGATGATACTGCCCCATCACTAGGTGGAGAAGAACAAACCCTTCCCTAGGTTGATGAGTACAAACCCTTATCTAGGTTATCCGGGTTCTTAGTCCCCTCGAACTAGGCATTGTCTAATACAATACTTTATACAGAATTTACCATGTACAGAAGCTCATTTCATCATCATATAGATATTCATATCATATCTCATGCTTTGGACCTTCAACTCCTCAAGAATCCATATCCGAAATTTTATCAAACACTTAGAGGATGTGTAATGCTAGTATAAAACCATGAAATATATAGATGAAATCATGCAAGAAAATCCATTTTAAAACCATCAATCAACACCTTGCAACATTCTCAAGCAATGTACGTCGAAACCCCTTCTCAAAACTTACAATAGATCAAAGATTTATAGCTCAGAACATAGCAAAATAGTCACAACTTTACATAGCTTTGACATAGTGTGCAGTGAATTTCATAATGGTCAAGACCCATTTGTAAATCAACTTTAAATCATGCAATTTGTGTAAAAGGAGGCTTGGGTCTCATGGGTGAAAGGAATCCATGAAAGAAACCCACACACCTTAGCTTAAAGATAAACTTGGTGAAGATTGGAGATGGAGATTTGAAGCCTAAAGAAGAACCTTAGCTTGGAATGAGGGTTTGGGAAATGAATTTGGGAGTAAAAATATGGCTAAGTTTTTTAGTTAGTATTGGGGAATGTTTAGGATGATATGAGGGTAAAATAAGGCTAAGTATAGGTAAAACACGGTTGATAACACTTAGGCCTAAGACACCAAGGCGTTGGACCGAGATAGAAATCACTGGCAACAAAACACAAAGGTCTGTGACACGGACCTATTGCGGATGCCTAATTAACACATGTCCGCGATAGCTGCGTGTCGCGGTCCTTTCGCGGATCATCTCTGGAAATCGAAATTTTAGAAATTTGAAATTGTGATTCAATTGCTCTAAAATCGGGGTTAGACCCTCCCTAATTTTGACCCCTGAACAAGAATATGAAGTCGGATTTTGGAATATCGCTCAGAGATATTGAGATATATGGAATTTAAAAATTCTGGGCATTCCGAGGTACTTGAGGATGAGCCCAAAATTCTGGGTCGTTTTAATGTACTTGAGGATGAGCCCAAAGTATGTCTTGGCCCCTCGACCCATCTATGTAGAGGCATTATTGGACTACTTGTAAACCTCTTTACGATATATGCTACATATTACGGTTAAATTTATTTTATGTATTGACTATCTTTGACAATTGTTATGTGAGTTGTTTATGTGGCTTATGGTTTGGTTATATGTTTGATGGGAAGATCCTAAGCCCCTAATTGCTCCCATAGCGTGAGCCCTATGTACCTTCCCCTTAGTATTTATGTGCTATGTGATATGTGAACTCATGTTAATCCCTTTTCCTATGATGCCCCCATAGCGTGAGTCTTACTTTTCCGTCCCTTAAAACTATGTGTTGATTGTTGAATACGCTTCAAAACTGATGATGCGAGTTTTGGTATCTTGAGACTTGTTTGGTGACTCTCGGGTTCCCATTCATCGTGTCACATCTAGGCACTAGGTCCGAGTCGTGACAATTTCTATATAAAATATTAAATATGCTAAAACAGGATGTCTACTCATAATATGTGAAGAGAAAAATTAAATAAGCATGACATACTTAAAAAATTTCTATATGCATGATAGCTACTTAAAAAAACCTTAAATGTCCTAATACATGATTTCTAACATAAAATAAAAAATATTAAATAAGCATGACAAATCCTATAGGCATGATATTTAAAAATATATTTATTTTTTTTACATATTGAAACTAGAGAAAAAAATGTTAGAAACTTAATTTAATTATATTCTATTCACATTTAAATAATTTAATGCACACGAGACTTATTTTTTAACCATTAAATCCTAAATTAAAATTGCTTAGAAATCATTATCTGATTATTCTAAGCAATCATGTAAAGCAAGACAAACATATAAAAAGAAATAGAAAGAAAATGGGTAGCACATAGTCCCCTCCCCCCTTAACTGTATTCCATTTCCACTATATATTATTACAAGATCTGCGAAAAATAAAAAAATACAACATAAATAAAAAACTGATAAAAATCTCAGAGTTGTTCTCCTACTCCAAATCCATCCCTTTTTCCCGGGCGACTATTCACACCTTGATTGAAAGAAAACATGCAACACTAAAACAAACTAGTAGTACCAATAACAAATAATAATGACAAACTTTCAACAACCAAATCAATCAAGAGTATATGCATGAAAAAAAAAGTAAACACTCACTGGTTAAATACACCAGTTAATTGAAATCGAATTTGAGCTTCAAATTTAACAGAAAAATATTATTATTATTTTTTTTTCAAAAAAAGAGAGAGAAAGATTCTATGAGATGAAAGTATTTTCTCTGTGCATCTGATGAAAGTGTGAGTAGAGAATGTGTGAGGTATTCTGTGTCGTCCTTTCAAAATGAGGAATACGTCTCCCTATTATGGTAGAGCAAGAAGAGTTATAGAGAAAAATAGAAGGTAAGGAGAGTTAATTACTCAACTTATACTTATCATAAATAAAATAAAATCAATTAATTTGATTCAATAAAGATTTTACCATAAATAAAGATAATGAATCAATCAACCACATTAATTTTACCAGAACTTAAAAAAATCAAATATTTAGTTATATCTTTCCAAAATCAGCTAAGTAATCAAACTTAAGGAAACAACAACACTCTTGAGATTCTATACGGGATCAACATCGGTGATTTAGGCAAAAATAAATTTGAAATTGGTAAAATAAGGATATAATCCCAAACATTTCACCCAAAAGTTCACAATTTGTCAAAGGTAAATAGGGCGAAGTACAGATCAATTGAGAGCAAGATTAATGCATAATGCAATTACCATGTACAAATTACAGTAATACAAAATTAATGTAAATAAGTAATGGCTAGGGACTAATATAATTAAGGAAGTCGGTCAATCATTCGAAACTTAGCAAATTTATAACTAACGGTCTGTCAATTTATCAAATAAAGCAATCAACATTAAATCAAATTAATTTTAAGGATGAAATCAATCAAGATGGTTAAAAAAAAAAACTAGTTCCCCATGATATCCATTAACGACCATAAATTTAAAGACTTCAAATTCATTAAAAAAATAAAATTGGAAGATGACAATTACAAACCCATTTGAGATGCACACCTCGGACGGATCTATAAAGAGCCACTTTTTATTAATCTGAGGTTTCAAAATTCTAATAAGAGGACCATCAAAACATAACCTTAAAGAACCATTGATTGGCTCTAGGGACGTGATGTTGCATGGTGGTTTTCCGTTGGGTTTACTGGACTTGATGGCCGCTGGGATGCTGATGTGTAACACCCCATAACTCTATCCTCCTATGTACCTAGGATTCAAGCCTCACTCTTATATGTGGGAAATTAGGGTCATAAGAGACTTTTAGTACTTAGTTGAGTTCAAAACTTTCTTATAAGTTGAGTTTCTAGTCTTAAATTATGCAAAGGTCAACTTTAAATGATCATAACTCTTAGAACACAAAGAATTAGATGTCTCCTGACCTATCAAATGAAATCCATTTGAACTAGCTTTCCAACACAACTGATATCACCTCATTTGGAGTTCAGAGTCAAAAGTTATGGCCGTTTTATTGGAGACTGCCAGATGCAGAGTGCATATACAGAACCTCTTATGGGCCATAAATAAAAGTATGACCCATCTGATAAATCATGATAAAAGTTTTGAAACTCCACGTTTTTGGCCCCAAACTTTACGGTCCCATCTATGGGTCGTAGAAAACTCTACGAGTCGTAGAATACTCTATGGGTCATAGAATGGGCTCGTAAAGTGATCCAGAACCATTTCTGGTCTGAGTTCACTCCATGGGCATGGCTGGCACCCAGAACCATTTCTGGTCCTGAGCGAACCACTTGGCCTGGCTACTTTACTCAGCAAAAGACTCAAATAATAAAGGAAAGGCTTAAATATAATTAGCTAAAGATACTGCAAATATCTCAATAAATTGAATAGTGGAAAATATCTCAGAAACAACTGAAAATAAGATCTGAAACTCCTGGCATATAGTCTATGAAACATCTAACTAAAATAATCACAACAACTACTGCAAATAAATGCTAAAAAGAAAACATAGACAAAGACTCCAAAGCGTCTGACTGGTAAGGGGCCTCACCAATAGCTAGATGAATAGCTGGTCCTCAACAGAGTGTCTGCTGAGGAGACCTGTCACCTACATCTGCATCATAAAATGATGCAGGTACAAAGGACGTCAGTACGTGGAATATACGGCATGTGAAATAGCCAAAGTTGGAAACTTGGCATAATGCCCTGTGCTTAAACCAATTAAAACATGTCTCAGAATTGGATAACATAAGTAATAGTTAAGTTGCATGCTGAAAGTGAAAACATATACTGAAACTTTGTATGAAACGCCCCAAAAACGCCCCAAAAATGTGCTAAAAGTGTCCATAATCGTAATTTCCATATATCTCAATATCTGTGCGTGATATAAAAAATCCGACTGCATATTCTCGATTAGGGAGAAAAATTGAGTGGGAGATAGGTATAACCCTGATTTTAGAGGACCCATAGCGAAAAATAATTTTTATAAAATTTTCTTATCTAGTGTCTGTCTGCGCCCTGCACGCAACGCGCCAGGGACGCGGAGCAGTATAAACTGGGCCTGCTCGATGGGTCCAAGTTACGGACCTAACGCGGACAAGTGTTAGATTTTCCTCTGTCATGACCCAAGCCTAGGGCCTAACGTGACACGACGAATGGGGAACCCGAAGGGACCCAAACAAGCCTCTTAACATATATTACACATCATTGGTGGCGAAAGTATTTAAACAACAATGAATGAGTAAAAATAAGGGCAAAGGTACTAAGAAGAATCTTTCATATCTTGAAACGTCAAAAGAGTCAAAATAAATTGAGCTTGTAGCAGCATGACATAACTTGTCCAACAACACCTCTAATCATAGAACTTAGCGGGGGCCAAGACAAGCAACCGGGCTCACCCTCTTAGACAAAAGCATAAAATAAAGGAAAGAGAGCCTTTATACATAGAATAAGATCAAAAACATTGTCCCCGAAATTGAGGACTCAATAATTTGCTTTGTAGAGATAGTACTAGCCATGAGGAGGATGGGGGTGATCGTGAGGAGCTCCGGTTCCTATATGGTAACATCATGTATGCATAGAGTTTGTGTTAGTACATTTGAATGTAGTAAATATATAGGATGCAAAGCAATATGAGATAGGCAGCATAGTCAAAATGCAATATAGGACATATTATGAACAATACTTGAAGTAAAACATGCTCATATAAGACATATTACATGTGAAGGAAGAGACCGTCATCATAGAGCAAACAAACTTAGTACTTGGAATCTAAGGTAGACCACCCCTTATAAGTGATTGAGGAATCAACCCCTTAATTGGTTGATGGACATGACCACCATCCATCGGAAGTGAATGAGGTATCAACCCCTCAATTGGTTGATGACTTACCACTCCATCCGAGGCAATTGAGGTATCAACCCCTCAACTGGTTATGGTCAACTCACAACACTATAGATACATATAATGCAATCATCACATAAATACCATTGTTTCATCATCATAAAGTCACTTAACTCATATACCAAGCATTAGGCCTTCAAAAACTAAAGATACATTAACCGGACATTTTATGAAACACTTGGTGGGTATGCAATGCTAGTATAAAACCATGCAATTCAAGAGTGAAATCATGCAAGTAAACTTGAAGTAAATCAACCCACTAATACTAGGTAATACCATCATGCAATATACATCAAACCCCTTCATCAAATCTCAAGATAGATCTAAGATTCATAGTTCAAAACATGCTAAAACAATCACACTTTTATGAAACCCCAACATAGTTCATAGTCAAATTCATAATAAGTAAGACCTATAAGAAAATCAACTCAGAGACATGAAATTTATGTAAAAAGGAAGCTTGGGCACCATGGGTGAAAGGACCCAATGGTTGAAACCCACATACCTTAGCTTTGGAGAATTTCTTAATAAAGATTGGAATGGAGACTTGAAGTTTGAGTGAAATCCTTAAGATACAGAATGAGTTTTGGCACTTGAATTTTGAGAGAAATATTTGTCTAAGTGTTTGAGAGAGTATTGGGGAAAGTCTTGTATGATATGGTCTTGAAATATGACTAAGTATAGGAATTTTAATGCATGGGAGGAGCTAGGCCCAAGATCCAAAGGCCTTGGACCGAAACAACAAAACTGGGCGAAAATAACACTGGCCGGCGACGGAGGCACGTCGTGGTACCAATGCGGACCCACACTGAAATATGAAATTTTTGCAAAATGAAATTACTCTACGGTTGCTCTAAATTGGGGTTATACCCATTTCCCACTCAATTTTTCGATATCACGCACGGATTTTGTGATATATTAAAATTACGATTATTGGCATTTTTGATGCACATTTTTTATGCATATTTTCGAGCACTTTTGGGGTCATTTCATCGTCAATTTTTCCTTTTGGCCTAAAGGTATTGAGGACATAGTCCCATGCTGACTTATCTGTGAAAACACCTATATTTAGCCATTTTTCAATTCTATATCACTCAAGACCCTCTCAAAACCCTCTCCAAGACTTAGCCAAATATCTCATTCAAATTTCAAAGATTTCAAGCCTAACTTTGGAACTCAAGGATTATCTTCAAGCTCCAAGATATTTTCAAGCTCAAGTCAAGATAATCCAAGTTTGAGGTATGTAGGTTTCATCCATTGGGTTCTTTCACCCATGGAGCCCAATTCTCCTTTTTATGAAAATTGCATGTTTCCAAGTTGTATCATCTATGAGTATCTCTTATTATGGATTTTGATTATAAATTATGTTAGGGTTTTATGAAATATTGATTGATTATGTATGTCTATCTACTTAAAGCTTATACTATGACATGAGTTTTGTCTATTGAGACTATGCATGTTTTGAGCTATGAAACTATGATCTATTATGAGATCTGATGATGGATTTCAAGGTATCTTACATGAGGGTTTTACTATGTGTTGGTGGGTTGATTTATATTGAGTTTTCTCATATTACTTCACTCTTGAATTGCATGATTTTGAACTAAGATTACGCACCCACCAAGTGTTTGATAAAATGTTTTGATAAGGATTCTCAAGTTATCGATGAACTACTACATGGTTTATAAGTGATGTGGCTTTACGATGATTAAGGGATTGTATGTATGCATCGAATTCATGAAAAGTATCTATAGTGTTGCAAGTTGACCACACCTTATTGGGGGTGACATGCTCAATCACCTTGTTGAGGGGGTGACATGCCTCAACCACCTTGTTGGGGAGGGGGGGGGACGTGCCTATACTACCTTATTGAGGTGTAGATACCTCGACCACCTTGTTGGGGGTGACATACCCATACTACCATGTTGAGGGGTAGATACCTCGAACACCTTGTTGGGGGGTTACATGCCCATACTACCACATTGAGGGGTAGATACCTTGACCACCTTGTTGGGGAGTGACATGCCCATACCACCATGTTAAGGGGTGGATACCTCAATCACCTTCCAAAAGGGTGACATGCCTTGGATTCGAAGTAATAGTTTCTTGGTCTATAATGATGGTCTCTTCCCACATATGTATTATGTTCTATACAAGTTATATTATTTATTAACATGTTTTACTTTAAGCATTGATCATGCATGCCATATTGATATTATACTTATCCATTGATTATGACTATGCATTTTGACTATGTTGGCTTAAGTCTTGTTGCATTGCATCCTACATACTTAGTACATTCAAACGTACTAACTCATACTCTATGTCTACATGATATTACCATATAGGAACCAGAGCACCTGTCGATCACCCTCCACGTGGGTAGTTTTGGCATTTTGGAAGATAAGTTTTGGTGAGTCCTTAAGTACTGGGACCCTAGATATGCTACTCTTACTATTTGATATCTCTTTATGTCAAACACTTGATACTATGAGCGTGAGCTCGGAAAGTGTCTTGGCCCCAGCTCCAATCTATGTTAGAGGTGTTGTTGGAACAGTTGATGTACTTATGCTATGAGCTTGACTCTTGAGTATTCTATAATTATCAAATATTTCCCTTAATCCCCCTTATTTATATCTCTTATTGTTATTATTTTGCTTTCGCGAGGAAGGATGTGTGATTGATATGCTAAGAGGCTTGTTTGGGGTTCCTTCCAGTTCCTCATTCGCCATTATATGTATAGGCCCTAGGATTGGGTCATGATAAACTTGGTATCAGAGCATTAAGTTGTTAATGGTCCTCGGAATCCAACACACCGCTTCAATTAGAGTCTTATTCATTGTTGTGAAGCGCGCCACAACTATGAATGGGAGGCTATGAGATGCTTTAGGAAATGTTTCACTTCTTCATGGTCTACATCGTGCTTTAGGTGTAAGTGTAAGGCTTTTTCCCCTAGTGAATGCTTCTGCTCTTTTAGATCATCTCGATTCCAAGAGGGAAACTAAAGAGAGCCCGTATACCCGAGGAGCAACTGGCTCCTCCCGCTCCTAAAGCTTCTCAAGGTGGAGGGGTGGCCCAAGATAAGTTCCGAGATGCTATTACAATGTTGGCTCGTGTTATGACCAACCAAATTCACCTTGGGGTCAAAGCCCTCATGCTTCTACTCCGGCTTCTAGGGTGAGGGATTTTACTAGAATAAACCCACCGGAGTTCCATAGATCCAAGGCGGATGAGAATCCCCGAGAGTTCATCGATGAGTTGTACAAAGTGCTATCAATTATGAGGGTCAATTTGGAGGAAAAGGCGGAGTTGGTGGCCTACCAACTCAAAGGGGTGGCTCAAATTTGGTTTACACAATGGAGGCCGGAGAGGAGAGCTAATAATACAATTTCTTGGGAGAAGTTCAAAGCAGCATTCCTCAATCGGTTCTTTCCTATCGAGCTAAGGGAGGCTAAAATGATGGAGTTTATGAGTGTGAGGGAGTATTCCCTCAAGTTCAACAAACTCTCCAAGTTTGCTCCACAATTGGTTGTCGAGCCAAGATCAAGGACGAATAAACTGTGTCGGGTGTGTTCGACTTGGTCAATGAGGAGTGTCATGCCGCCATGCTAATAGATGATATGGATTTATCCCACCTCATGACATATACTGAACAATTAGAGGGGGAAAAGCTTAGAAAGAGAAGAAGTGGTGAGTCCAAGAGTGCTCGTTTTGAAGGTCGATTCCAAAATTCCAAGGGTGGTCGGTTTCCTCAAGTCCAGAAGTTCTAAGGCTAAGGGTCTTCTAATGCTCCTTATAGGAGGTTTGCTATTGACAACTGAAGATTCCAAGGTGGTGGTTATCACCACCTAAACTAGGGCCTAGAGTGACAAGGTGAATGGGGAAGCCGGGGGAACCCGAAGGAACCCCAAACAAGCCTCCTAGCATATCATATACACATCCTTAGTCACAGAAGCAAGAATAAACAACAAAAGAAAACATAAACAAGGGAAATTGCTACTAAGGGAGAAATTTTATTACTTAAATAACACTGATGAGTCAAAACTCAAGCATAATACATGTCCAACAACACTTCTAGACATAGAACTTAGCGGGGGCCAAGATAAGCAACAGGGCTCACCTTCTATGAGAAACATAGAATCATGACATTAGTAGCTCTTAGACATCCTTGACCTCTAATGGTGATCCCAACTTCAGAACAGAAGAATAGATCATCATTAGACATTACCCTTGCATTAACATCAAAAGGGCTCACAAGATGTATAATCTTTGAAAAAGGGCTTAGCTTCATACTTGTATAATCAAATATGATTTCATGAATTCATTATATACTTGATAGCCCATATTCATCATGAAGTCACTTGACTTGTAAAACATGTACGTACCTTGAGAATTCTTAGCTTGGCATTTTACCAAACACTTGGTAGGCACATATAAGGACATGTTCAAATCATGCAAAATGCAATAGTATAGATCATGAAATAGTGAATTCAATGTATCTTAAAATTATGCAAAATCTTCCCACAAACATCATGGTAAAACCTCATCATGGGTAAGTTGTAAATCATATCAAAACTTCACAATAGTTCATAGATTTCATAGCTTGAATCATGTATAGTCTCAATAGACAAAGTTTAGCTCATAGTATAAGCTCAAAATAAATATTCATGCATAATCAATAAAATTTGACAAAACCCCAACATATTTCATGCTCATATTTCATACTAATAGGTACCTATAAGAAATACAACTTGAAATTATGCAATTTTCATAAAATAGGAAGATTGGGCTCCATGGGTGAAAGGACCCAATGAATGAAACCCACATACCTTAGACCTTGAATTTCTTGAAATTGAGTTGAGAAAGACTTGAAGTTTGGAATGGGCAAGTTGTTCTTGAGTTTCCTTGAACTCATATTGCGGTTTAGTAGAGGCTCTCGGGAGAATTTCAGAGTGTATTCCAATTGGGAGGAGCAAATTTGATTTTTAGGAGTAGGGTTTTGGTCTTTAGGAAGTGTTAAGATAGCATAGGAATCTACAAAAGATCAATAGAATTAACTAAATTTAGGAAATGCCATTAATGAAATGGAATTTGGCTAAAACCCGTATATACCCCTACACAAATGAGTTCTATGAAAAAGGGCATAACTTCTTCATCCAAACTCTAAATAAGGTGAAACCAAGTGAATTTGAAAGCTAATTCTAAGAGCTTTAATTTGGTAGGTCACGGCCACCTAGTCTTTGTGTGCTAAGAGATATTCCCTTTTAAAGTTGACCCTTCTACTGGCACTTGTGCAAAACTTAGCCAATGGAAATTCCTTTAAACATGACTTGATGTAGGGGACCCACGATGGTCTTTAACGACATGAATAAGCTTGAATAAAATTTTAATGAGAGTTTGAAGCTTGAATGACTTTCTTGAGATCCAGAATGAATTTGGGACACTTAAATTTGGGTGAAATATTTGGCTAAGTGTTAGAGAGGGTTTTGGGGAATGTCTTGTATAATATGAAGGTCTAATATAGCTAAGTATAGTATTTTTATGCATGGGGAGACTTAGACCCAAGACCTAAGACCCAAAGGCCTTGGACCGGAACAAAAAAACTTGGCACATTTAACACTGAGGCGCACCCATAGTGCGTCGCGCTTGGGGCAGAAAGTCCTATCTGGAATTCCCACTTTGGATTTTTGAATTTTGATATGGTTGGCTAATCCTATATGCCAAAGATGTGGTAGGAGCCATAATGGCCCATGTCTGAAGAACCCTAATGTTTGCTATGGTTGTGGAGAAGTGGGTCATAAGGTGATTGATTGTCCTCTTGCTCACAACAAAGGTAGAGATGGTCGTCCACAAGGCCAAGGTGCAAATGCTGTCCAAAGGGAAGAGGAGGCCAACAAGGGGGTGCTCCAAGGCAAATAGATTCTATGCTCTTCAAGGGAGACAAGGGGTGGATGAGGTGCCCAATGGCGTCACCGGTATGTTGAAGATTTTTGATTTTGTTGTAAATGTTTTGATAGATCGGGGTGCCACTCTTTCTTTTATTACTCCTTTAGTTGCCAAAATGCTTCATGTTAGTCCCGAATTATTGTGTGAACCTTATGAAGTGTCTACCCCCGTTGGTTAGTCTATTTTGGCTAAAAAGTCTATAGAAATTACCCTATGTTCATATTGCATAAAATCTAGCTTTGTGATTTTGTTGCGTTAGATATGGTGGATTTTGATGTCATTCTTGGGATGGATTGGTTGCATGATTATTATACTTCTATTGATTGTAGAACCCATTTGGTTAAATTCCAATTCCCTAATGAGCCCGTACTTGAGTGGGAAAGTTGTGATGTGGTGGTCAACGGTAGGTTCATTTCTTGCCTTAAAGCCCAAAAGTTGATTTCTAAGGGTTGTCTCTATCATCTTGTGAGGGTTGGAGATGTTGAGTCCAAAGTCCTTCATTGAGTCGGTTTCGGTGGTTAATGAGTTTCTTGATGTCTTTCCCGATGAGCTTCCTGGTGTTCCTCCTGAAGGGAAATAGACTTTGGTATAGATCTCCTTCTCGATACTCAACCCATTTCTATTCCCCCTTACCGTATGGCCCCGACGAAGTTGAAAGAGCTGAAGAAGCAATTGAGGGATTCGTTGGACAAGGGTTTTATGAGGCCTAGTAAGTCACCTTGGGGTACACTAGTGTTGTTTGTGAAGAATAAAGATGGTTCTATTAGAATATGCATTGATTACCGGCAACTTAATAGAGTCACCATAAAGAACAAGTATCCTCTACCATGGATTGATGACCTTTTTGATCAATTTCAAGGGGCTAGTCACTTTTCTAAGATTGATCTACTCTTGGAGTATCACCAAGTGAAAGTGAAGGAGTGTGACATTCCCAAGATGGCTTTTCGAACTAGGAATGAGCACTTTGAGTTTGTGGTTATATCCTTTGGGTTGACTAATGCATCGACTATATTTATGGATATGAATAGGGTCTTTAAACCCCATCTTGACTTGTTTGTGGTGGTTTTTATTGATGATTTCTTGATTTATTCCCATAGTGTGGAGGAGCATGTGGGTCAATTGGGGTGGTGTTGTAAATATTGAGGGAGGAGAGGTTGCATGCAAAATATGAAAAGTGAGAGTTTTGGTTGAAAGAGGTTGCTTTTCTAGGGCATGTAGTGTCAGGTCATGGCATTAAGGTGGATCCTAAGAAAACAAAAGTGATTAGAAATTGGCCTAGACCTTTAACTCCATTGGACATTAGAACTTTCTTGGGTTTGGCTGCTTATTACTGGAGGTTTGTAAATGGTTTCTCTTCTATTTCCTTTCCCATGACTAAGTAGACCCAAAAGAAGGCAACATTTGTGTGGACCGACGAGTGTAAAAAGAGTTTCTAAACTTTGAAAGATAAGCTTGTCTCCGCTCCTATCGTTTCTCTACTGGAAGGGTTGGAAGGATTTGTTGTATGTTATGATGCCTTAAGAATTAGTTTGGGGTATTTTCTTTGAAAATTTGGCGTCACTACTTGTATGGGGTTCATGTTGATGTGTTTACCGACCACAAGAGTCTCCAATATGCGTTCACCCAAAAAAATCTTAACTTGAGACAAAGAAGGTGGCTAGAGCTCATTAAAGATTATGATATGAGTGTGCATTATCACTCCGTTTAAGCTAATGTTGTGGTTGATGCTCTAAGTAGGGTGTCTATGGGTAGTCTAGCCCATGTTGATGATGGTGGCAAAGAGGTAGCTAGAGAGGTTCATCGGTTGGCTAGATTGGGGGTTAGGTTGGGTGAAGTTGATAATTGGGGTGTAGTGGTTGTTAATGGTTCTAAATCTTCCTTGAATGAGGAGGTAAAGACAAAAAAAAAAACATCTTGACCCCCCCTGCTAGAGTTGAAGGCCTTGGTGAGATGGTAGAGTGGAGGTTTTCTCCCAAGGTGAAGATGGTGCCCTTAGGTACCAAGGTAGATTATGTGTGTCAAATGTAGAAGATTTGAAGTAGTTGATCTTGAAGGAGACCCATAATTCATCCTATTCCATTCACCCCGGTTCTACAAAGATGTATAGAGACTTGAGAGAAGTGCATTGGTGGGGTGGTACAAAGAGAGACATTGCCAAGTTCATATCTGGATGTCACAATTGCCAACAAGTGAAAGCCAAACATTAAAGGCCGGGTGGCCTAGCCTAAGATATAGAGATTCCTACTTGGAAGTGGGAGGAAATCAACATGGATTTTCTGGTTGGGTTGCGTAAGACTAGGAAACATTTTGACTCTATTTGGGTTGTTGTAGATAAAATGACAAAGTCGGCTCACTTTTTATCGATCAAAACTACTTATGGTGCCAAAGATTATGCCAAGTTGTACTTGCATGAGTTGGTTAGATTGCATGGGCTGCCCTTGTCTATCATTTCGGATAGAAGAGTTGCTCTTTGGAGAGCACAGTACGATGAAAGTTGTAAGCTGTGTTTGGGGGGAGTTATTGTCTATCATTGGCCTTACGCGAGACAGAAAGTGTAACTACCGAGGCTCTTTCACTTGTCCTGTCTTTGTAGTCTTTCATCTTTTCTTTTGTGTGTCGAGCGAGTTTGGTTTATTTCCCCCTTGGCCTTAGATGAGGCAAAGGTGGGTTTTGCAAAAGCTCTCCTGAAAAGAATGTGGTGCTTAATTCACTTCCTACTTTTGGAGGTCCTTTCAAAAAGGTCTTGGTACCAAGGTTAAGCTTAGCACAACCTTTCATCCTTAAACGGATGGTCAAGTCGAGAACACTATCCAAACCGTTAAAGATATACTTAGAGCTTGTGTTTTGGAGTTTAAGGGTAGTTTGGATCAACATCTTCAACTCATCGAATTTTCTTACAACAATTGCTACCACTTAAGCATTGGTATGGCTCCTTTTGAACCTCTTTATGGTAGGAATTTTAGATCCACGGTTGGGTGGTTTGAAGTGGGGGAAAAGGCTTTGCTAGGTCTAGATTTGGTCATGGAGGCCTTGGAGAAGGAGAGGTTGATAAGGGATAGATTGAAAATAGCTTAAAGTAGAGAAAAGTCCTATTCCGATGTGAGGGGAAGAGATCTTGAGTTTAAGGTTGGTGATTGGGTTTACTTAAAAGTCTCATCTATGAAAGGTGTGGTTCCATTTGGCAAGAAATGGAAATTAAGCCCAAGGTTTGTAGGTCCTTATAGAGTTTTGAGAAGGATTGGTAAGGTTGCTTATGAGTTGGATTTGCCTATAGAGATGAACATGGTTCATCCGGTTTTCCATGTATCCATATTGAGAAAGTGTGTGGGTGACCCAAGTGCTATAGTGCCCTTGGACGTTGTAGATGTTATAGAAGATAATTTGACTTATGAAAAGGTCCCCGTGGAGATTTTTGATAGACAAGTAAAGGGGTTGAGAAACAGAGATGTAGCTTCCATCAACATCCTTTGGAGGAACCAACAAGTCAAAAGTGCTACATGGGAAGCCGAGGCGGACATGAGAAAGCAATATCCATATCTCTTCCACTCTATTCAAGCCAAATGTACTAATTTAAGTCCCCTATATGAACTCAAGTCTTAAGTTTCATCCCTTATGTCATTTTACATGCATTCATGTTTATGTTGACAAGTTTAAGGTGATTTTTGACATTCATGTTGAGATTTTTGAAAATGATGTTTAAACGCATTTGATGCATTCATGTTAGGCTGAAATCTTCATGATAACTTCTTTATATACGCTTATTTTACATTCGAGGATGAATTTTCTCAAGGGGAAGATATTGAAACACCCCCAAAGCCCCAAAAAATGTGCTTCGAAAATGCTCATAATTGTAATTTTGATGTATCTCAAAGTCCGTGCGTGATATCAAAAATTCGACTTCATATTCTCGATCAGGGGGGCAAAATTTATTGGGAAAAGGATATAACCTCAATTTTAGAGGACTTGCAGTCAAAATTAATTTTTGTAAAATTTCCTTATCTAATGTCTATCCGTACCCTGCACGCGACACGCTAGGGGCACGGAGAAGTACAAACTGGACCTACGCGATGGGTTCGCTTTGCTGACCTAACGTGGAGATTTTCCTTAATTTTTCATTTCGGCCCAAGGGCACTGGGGTCATAGCCCCATGCCCACTTTTACGTGAATTACACCTATAGTTAGCCATTTTTCAATTCTATATCACTCAAAAGACCCTCTCAAAACCCTCTCCAAGACTTAGCCAAATATCTCATTCAAATTTCAAATATTTCAAGCCTAACTTTGGAACTCAAGGATTATCTTCAAGCTCCAAGTTCTTTTCAAGCTCAACTAAAGATAACCCAAGTTTGAGGTATGTGAGTTTCATCCATTGGGTCCTTCCACCCATGGAGTCCAATTCTCCTTTTTTATGAAAATTGCATGTTTCCAAGTTGTATCATCTATGGGTATCTCTTATTATGGATTTTGATTATAAATTATGTTGGGGTTTTATGAAATGTGGATTGATTACATATGTCTATCTACTTCAAGCTTATACGATGAAATGGGTTTTAACTATTAAGACTATGCATGTTTTGAGCTATGAAACTATGATCTATTATGAGATTTGATGATGGATTTCAAGGTATCTTACATGAGGGTTTTACTATGTGTTTGTGGGTTGATTTACATTGAGTTTTTTCATGTTACTTCACTCTTGAAATGCATGATTTTGAACTAAGATTACACACCCACCAAGTGTTTGATAAAATATCTTGACAAGAATTCTCAAGTTATTGATGAACTACTACATGGTTTATAGCTGATGTGGCTTTATGATGACTAAGGGATTGTATTTATGTATTGAGTTCATGAAGAGTATATGTAGTATTGCAAGTTGACCACACCTTGTTGGGGGATGACATGCCCAATCACATTGTTGAGGGGGTGACATGCCTCAACCACCTTGTTGGGAGGTGAGATGCCCATATTACCATGTTGAGGGGTAGATACCTCAACCACCTTGTCGGGGGGTGACATGCCCATACTACTATGTTGAGGGTTAGATACCTTGACCACCTTGTTGGGGGGGGTTGACATGCCCATACTACCACATTGCGGGGTAGATGCCTTGACCACCTTGTTGGGGAGTGACATGCCTATACCACCATGTTGAGGGTGGATACCTCAATTACCTTCCAAAGGGGTGACATGCCTTTGATTCAAAGTAATAGTTTCTTGGTATATGATGATGGTCTCTTCCCACATATGTATTATGTTTTATACAATTTATATGATTTACTAGCATGTTTTACTTCAAGCATTGATCATGAATGCCATATTTATATTATACTTATCCATTGACTATGACTTTGTTGGCTTATGTCTTGTTTCATTGCATCCTACATACTTAGTACATTCAAACGTACTAACACATACTCTATGCCTACATGATGTTACCATGTAGGAACCGAAGCACCTCTTGATCACCCTCAACGTGGCTGGTTTTGACATTTCGGAAGATAAGCTTTGGTGAGTCCTCAAGTCCGAGGACACTAGCTATGCTGCTCTTACTATTTGATATCTCTTTATGTTGAACACTTAATACTATGAAGGTGAGCCCAAAAAGTGTCTTGGCCCCAGCTCCAATCTATGTTAGAGGTATTGTTGGAACAATTTATGTACTTATGCTATGAGCTTGACTCTTGCGTATTCTACGATTATCAAAGACTTCCCTTAGTCCCTTTCCGCTTATTTATATCTTTTGTTGTTACTATTTTTCTACTGTGACCAAGGATGTGTGATTGATATGCTAAGATGCTTGTTTGGGGCTCCTTCGGGTTCCCCATTCGTCATGTTACATCTAGGCCCTAGGCTTCGATCGTGACACTGTATATAGAAACTAGTTTACTTTAGCTTTGGGAGTTTCTCTAACTGATAACAACTACAATGAGCTTCGTGATGATACGACATCTTGCCCACGCTGCTAGAGCTATCCTATACTTCTCCAGGATAAAGGACGAGTACTAGAGGAGTGGATCCATCCCAAAACTGCGCCATCTTAGTGGGAATAAGGAGTTCTACTTTTGGTACAATCTTATCCTATGCCAGCTACATACTTTATGAGTTCAAGTTATTATTACTCTCGCTCATATTGATACTCAATACTACTCCCAAAATAACTTTTGTAATGCTTATAACTTTAAGAGTAAGAGTTCTCAAAATGTCTTTTAATCTTTTGAGACTTAGCCCAACTTTAGCTTTCTTAAACTTTTCTCAACTTATCTCTTCTCTTTAACTAAATTTGATCAATGCAAAGTGTCTCAAAATCATAATTTTACTACTCAGTTATCTTTTAATTATAAAAGCTTTAAGTACTGCTTATACTCAACTCAAACTATGAGTATAATGATTTTCATGAAATATCTAGGTTTCTTATAATTGCATCATTTGATCTTAGGCGTATTTATACACTGAATTAGCCAAAAATATCTATAAATAGAGCCTAGTTAGAGAGTAAATCAATAGAGTCTAGGTGTTTTTAGTTTGATTTCTCTTATTTTGCTAATTTAGAGTCAAGTGTGCCGTTTGGTTGTGTTTTTGCTGGTTTTGAGCAGATTATGCTAGTATGAAGTCACACTCGGATCTGGAGGAAGAACACATCCCAGATAAGAAGAAAAATCAGTTACCTCACCAAAAATACTCAAGTTTGCATTGCAGACCTGCGGAAAAACTTGTGTTAGCTGAAAAGGAAGAGAAAAATCTGCGAAGAAAGAAAAAGAGCATAGTCAACATCACGGACTTGCGCAATAATATACAAAACTAGTCAAGTCAACAAATTATGCGAAATGCAACTCAATTTATCTAGTCTGCATCGCGAATCTAAAGAATGCATGGGGAAAAAGCAAATTACGGGATTTTAAGTTATATTTTGTTATATTTAGGTTTTGCATATCTGGTTTTAGCAAGATGTAGAGGAGATGACGAAATACTCTTTCTAGGGCTATTTTTATTAGTTTTCATCTTAGTTGTTTTGGTTGTTAGTGCTTTTTAGTCCATTCATGATGTATGAACCTATTATGAGTGGTTAATTCTCCCATATTCTAGGGTTGTAGCCATAGATATTGTTTTAGTTCTTGATTTTTCACATATATTAATGTGTTTCTTTTGACTACTTCTATATTACTTAAATCTATACTTCAGATCCTGATCAACTAGGGAGTAACTTGTTGTCTATTCTTGATTCGAGAGATGTTGGTTATAGATAGAACACAGTAGTATAGAGAGCTTGTTCGACTAGGAAACTAGATTGATTTGTGTAAGGGATTGGTTCATAATACAGGAAGATAACGTTAAAACACTTTTATTGGTCTGTCTATCCCTGCTCAAAGATGTAGTTAGGTAGTCAATAATGGTAGGTCGGCAGAGGCATGCAACCCTGTTTAGGTAATTTTAACCCTATGAATCAGTAGTCAAGAACCCCGACATATGTGCAAACTTTGAGACAAAAATGTCGTCGTTAAGGTTACAATCTCGGAATCGCTCTTAAATTGATAGTTAACAACAAAAACCAGTCTAGTGTAGAAGTTTAATTAGTTGTTTAATTTCTTTTCAAAAAATCTTTTCACTATTTTACTCAAAACACTTCAAAAGTAATAGCTTGGATTGTTGACCAATTTTTTTAAGTCCTTTGGGTTCGATATCTCTGCCCCTTAATCAGGTCCACTATATTACTTGTTTAGACAACATAGTACACTTTCCTGCGCTGGGGAGCAACAAGTTTTTGGCGCCATTGTCGAGGACTTAACGTTTAAGTTGGTTAATTTTCTGAGTTGTTTTGTGTCGTTAGTATTTACTGCATTTGATCTTAGTCGTGCTATTTTGTAGGTAGTTGGCTACTAAACTGAAAGACCAGGATTCTTGCTTTCATCAATCTAAGAGGAGAGCAGGGGTCTTGTTCCAAACTCCGCCAATTGAATGCGTTGAACAGGAGGATTGAGAGGATAACAAAGGAGAACTTGATCCTATTGAAAAGGAAATGGCAGAAGCAAATTCTCCTGCACCACCAATACCTAGACTATCGGCACCAAGGCCAGTTCGGGATATGGCAATCCCGTGAACCACCAATGTTACTAGCTGCTTTCTAAGGCCAAAGCCCGGTGGTCAGTGGGAATTTAAGCAGAATATGGTCCAGTTACTACACTCTACTGGATAGTTCACATGGTGCCACATGAAGACCCACAGGTCCATCTTCAGAATTTCTTGGAGATTGCTGATACTTTCATCCCCATAGGGGTGAACAGAGACTACGTGAGGATGACATTGTTTCCGTTCTCACTGTTAAGAGAAACACGAAGGTCACTGCAAATAGAGTCACCAACTGCATCACTTCCTGGATTATCTTGCTCACAGGTTCCTCCCAGTTCTTCTCATTTGGCAAGACAGCCAAACTCAGGAATGAGATTCTAAGCTTCAAGCAAAAGCTTGGAGAAAATTTATATCAAGCTTGGACAGGTTTAAAACTCTTCTTATTAATCGTTCCCATCATTGTCAGGTTAACGAGGTGTTGGTACATACTTTCATTGAAGGTTTGGAACCCAACACCAAGATTCTTCTTGATTCTACTACAGGTGGAAAAGTATGAGAGGAGACATACAATGAATTGTATGCATTTCTCAACTGAATTGCACAAGGAAATCTTGAGTGGAATGGAGGATCAAGTCGACCGACAGTCCAAAAGTACGCCGGTATGTTGGAGATTGATGTTATAACTGCCCTGCAGGCTGAAATCTTAGCCACGCAGAACATGATGATCACTCACTTCAACAACCCGGCGTTAGGTCAGCAGCAGAAAACGTCAGTGGCTATGGGTCAACAACTAGCCCTAGTAACTATGGTACAACAACAACAAAATGGCTTGTGTGATGTTTTTAGGGGAGGTGACCACACTGCTGAGTTTTGTGGGGCTAATTCAGAAGCGGTAAACTTTGTGGGCAATGCCAATAGAGGTGGATATCAAGGTTTTGGGAACTCATATAACCCAAATTAAAGGAACCACCCTAACTTCCCTTGGGGTGGTAATCAACAAGATCAAGGGCCACCTCAACAGAGACCACAAGGTGGAAATGCTTACTACAACTAGCAAATGCGACAGCCTACAAAGCAGGCCAACCTAAATAATACGACTGACAATGATGTGTTGAGGAAAATTCTGGCCAACCAGAATAGACAAGAGGTAGAGATTCAAAGGAACAAGCAAGGTCTCCAGAGCTTGGAGAAATAGTTAAGGCAGTTGGCAAGTACTGTAAACTCTAGGCTTCAAGGAGGCTTAATAGTTACCACTGACCCCAACCCAAAGTAAGTTAATGTAGTTAGCACAAGGAGTGGGAGGCCATTGATTGAGTTAGTTCCAAAGAAGAAACATGGGAATGAACCAAGTACGAAACAAAATGATGAGACTAGCAATCCCAACCCACTTACTGATGAGGCAACTCCATTTCCTAAACCTCCTCCTCCATTCCCACAGAAGTTGAAAATGAAGGAGCATGACTGCTTTCAAAAATTCATCAGGTTCCTAAAATAAATATAAATTAACTTACCTTTGATTGATGTTTGATCCTGAAGTATGCCAAATATGTGAAAGACATTGTAACCAATAAGAAAAAGTTGGCTGAATATGAAACTGTGGTGCTCATGGAGGCATGAAGCTCTAGGATTCTCAATAGATCACACTCACCAACTAAGTTGAAGGATCTTGGGAGCTTCACTATGCAAGTAACCATTGGGAGTTATCTGAATGTAAGAGGTTTATGTGATTTGGGCGCAAGTAACAATCTCATGCCTAGTTCCATGTTCTTGAAAGCCCACCACCATTGTCTTACAATTTGCTGATCGTTCTGTTGCAAGGACCCATGGTATGATTGAGGATGTCTTAGTCCAAGGGGATACCTCATTGTCCCCGTGGACTTTGTCATCTTGGATTTTGAACCAAACCCAGAGGTCCCATTCCTTCTTGGACAGCCATTCCTAACTACAGGAGGGGCATTGACTGATGTAGCAGCAGGGAGGCTCACCATGAGAGCCCCTGATAAAGTTAAGGTGTTTGATGTCTATGAAGCTGTGAAGCTAGCGGCTATATATGAGAATTTGATAGCCATCACAGTGTTAGATACAGCGGCCATAGTGAGCCAAGTCGAGATTACCGACCCACTAGAAAGAGTGTTATTGAATCAAGGGCTAGTGGATGATTTAGAGGCTAGTGAAATTGAAAATGTGCTGAATAATCATAGTGTCAGCATGCTAAAGAAAGTAGTTGTGCTATTAAATAGGGTATTGGGACCACCACCCAATCCCTTAGTTGAAGAAGCTCCTCAACTTGAGTTGAGCCACTTCCATTACATCTCAAGTATGTATTTCTTGGAAAAAAATAATACTTTACCTATAATCTTGTCTGCTTCATTGACGACAGCCTAGGTGGATGCTACTGTGGCTGTTCAAGAAGAGGAAGAGAGTAATGGATTGGCAAATGTCAGACATCCATGGCATTAGCCTAGCCCTGTGCATGCATAGGATTTTCATGGAGGAGGGTCACAAGACAGTGGCCCAATCACAGAGAAGATTAAATCCAATCATGACGGAGGTAGTAAAGAAAGAAGTGATCAAGTGGTTGGATGCAAGGATCATCTTCCCCATCTCTTACAATAAGTGGGTTAGTCCTGTGTAGTGTGTCCCCAAGAAAGGGGGAATGACAGTCATCACAAATGATAAGAATGATTGTTGATCCTAACCAGAATGGTGACAGGGTGGTGTACCTGCATGGACTATAGAAATTGAATGATGCCACCTAGAAAGACCACTACCCGGTGTCCTTCATTGATCATATGTTGGGTAGGCTTGTGGAGCAAGAATAATACTGCTTCCTAAATGGGTACTCAACACATAACCAAGTCATTATTGCACCCGAGAACCAAGAGAAAACTACCTTCACATGTCCATATGGAACCTATGATTTCAAACGTATGCCCTTTGGAGTGTGCAATGCACTAGCCACTTTCCAAAGGTGCATGATGCCCATATTCCATGACATGGTGGAGGATTTTGAAGAAGTGTTCATGGATTACTTCTTAGTCTCTGGGGAATCCTCTGAGATATGTCTGCATAATCTGGAATAGGTGCTAGAAAGATGTGAGCAGATCAACATCGTTCTTAACCGTGAGAAATATCACTTTTTGGTTAAGGAGGGGATAGTTTTAGGGCACAAGGTGTCCAAACGCGGCATAGAGGTGGATAGGGCCACAATTGAGGTGATAGAAAAGCTACCTCCACCAGTGTTAGTCAAAGGAGTCCAGAGTTTTCTGGGACACGCAGGGTTCTATCGTAGATTTATTAAGGACCTCTCCAAAATTGTAAAGCCACTGTGTGCTAAAGAGGTACCATTTAAATTTGATTCTTTCTTTTTGTAGGCCTTTGATTTGTTGAAGAAGAAGCAGGTCAAGTCTCCAATACTGATAGTAGCTGATTGGGAGCTCTCATTCGAGCTTATGTGTGATGCTAGTGACATGGCTGTGGGTGCTGTGTTGGGTAACATATAGAGAAGGGGTTCCACTCCATTTACTCTGCCAGCAAGACTGTGGATGCAGCTCAAAGCAACTATACAGTTACTGAGAAAAAGATGTTGGCATTATTATATGCTTTTGACAAGTATAGATCATACTTGGTGGGCACCAAGGTCATAGTGTTCACCGACCATGCTCAATGAGGTACTTATTTAACAAGAAGTTTGTAAAGGCCCGATTGATTAGATGGATTCTTTTGATCCAAGAATTCGACATTGACATTAAGGATCGTAAGGGGTATGAGAACCAGATTATTGATCACCTGTCCTGTTTGGAGATGATGCTCACATAGGTGAGCAACTGCAGATAAAAGAAGAGTTCCTAGATGAGCAGCTGCTGACACTGGAAGTAGAGGAGCTAACGTGGTATGCTGATATAGTGAACTATCTAGTGAGTAGGGTGTTTCTTCCGGATGCTACTTTTTAGCAAAGAAATTGGCTGGCTCATGATGCAAAGTCTTACACCTGAGGTGAGCCTATTCAAAGACTAAATGGTAAGAAGATATTTTCTTGAGATAGAGATGTGAAAGATCTTAGAGAGGTGTCATGCTTCTCCTTATGGGGGCCATTATGGAGGTGAATGGACAGCTCACAAGGTGCTACAATCAGGTTTCTTCTGGCCCACTCTCTTTAAAGATGTTGTACACTTTGTGAGGGCTTGTGATGTATCCCAGAAGACTGGTACCATCTACAAAAGGACATTCCCCTGAATAACATCTTGAAGGTGGAGATCTTTGAAATGTTTGGGGGATGGACTTCACGGGTCTATTCTCACCCTCGTTTGGCAATCACTACATTCTGGTTGCAGTTGACTATGTTTCAAAATGGGTGGAGAAGGTATCCTTACCCACTAATGACTCCAAAGTAGTGAGCAAGTCCTGAAAAAACAGATTTTCACAAGGTTTGGGACTCCAAGAGCCATCATCAGTGATGGGGGTACACATTTTATAAATCAAATAATGAAGAATCTGCTGGTGAAATATGGAGTGCGGCATAAGGTGGCTACAACATATCACCCACAGACGAGTTGTCAGGTAGAGGTGTTCAATAGATATGCAAATCAGATCCTACAGAAAACCGTTAATACCACAATGAAGGATTGGATTAATGAGGCCTTGTAGGCATACAGGACGACATATAAGACACTTATTGTCACATATCCATATAGGTTGATCTATGGGAAGGCTTTTCATCTCCTAGTGGAGCTTGAGCACCAAGCGTATTGGGCCATAAAAAAGCTCAATCTCGATCCAGAGCTCGCAGGGAGAAAAAGATTGGAATAGCTGGAGGAGTTGGATGAATTCTAGCTCCAAGCATATGAGAATGCAAAGTTATACAAGGAGAATACCAAACAATGGCACGACCGCCACATCATCAAGGGGAATTTCAAGCCGAGATAATAGGTACTTCTTTTTAACACCCGTTTGAAACTGTACCAGGTAAGCTGCAGTCAAAGTGGAGTGGACCATATGTGGTGGTGGCCGTGACGCCACATGGAGCAGTAGAGCTAAGGATGAAGCCACAAACTAAACTTATTTGGTGAATGATCAGCGTGTCAAGCGCTACTATGGTGAAGACACGAGCAAAGATGAAGAGGCCATGGATTTGGCCAATGATGAGTGAGAAATGTATAGTTGTGCCGCGATGGTAAATAAGGTACTGTACGGGAGACAACTTGTGGTGAGGTAACAATAGTTATTTTTGCTTTATTTTTATTTATAAAAAAGCACGTAGAAAATTTAAAAATTGCACCAAGTGCATATCCACGACAATAGCGTGTCGTGGAAATCATGTAGTTTTGGTGCGATTTTTTGCATCCTTAATTCCAGATGACCTGTTGGGTATTTTTTGTATTTTTTTAGCTGGATTAACTTATTTCACTATTTTGTAGCATATTCAGATTTTCGAAAATTTTTTCGGGGTTCATAGCTCAAAAAATAAAATTTTTGAGCTCCAAAATAGTGGTTGTCCATGCTCGGTGCATGACGCACCTTAGTCATGGATCAACACTGTTTTCAACATCTAAGTGAGTGAAAAGCAAAAAAAATTAAGGGGTCATGCGCGACCATGCCGCGACGCGCCTCTGGCGCGGACACACACCTAGTTTAGCGTGTTCCCTCGCATCCCTACCCCTATTTAAACCCCTCACACACTTTTTCCATTCTTTTTCACTTCAATCAAATGCAAATTGAAATGACCCCTAAAACAAAAGTGCCCCAAAATGTGCCTCAGAAGTGCTCGAAATCATAATTTTTATATATCTCAAAATCCGTGCCTTATTTCAAAAATCTGACTTAACATTCTTGTTCAGGGGGAACAATTGAGTGGGAAATGGGTCTAACCCTGATTTTAGAGCAACAGTAGCAAAATCCAAAATTTCAAAGTGAGCGAAAAACAGTGAGTAGGGGCGCCCCTGGCACGATGCGGACAGGGCGTACCGGTGTATTATTTTGTGCCCAGTTTTTCCTTTCTGGTCCAAGGCCTTTGGGTCTTGGGCCTAAACCTCTCCATACATAGAAATACTTATACTTAGCATATTTCACCCTCATAACATTGAAGTCATTCCCCAATACTCACTCAAACCCTTAGACAATATTTCAGCTCAATATTCAAGTGTCCAAATCTCTTACGGATCTTAAGGATTTCATTCAAGCTTCAAGTCTACATTAAAATCTTCAATAAGGATTACTGCAAAGCTAAGGTATGTGGGTTTCAACCATTGGGTCCTTTCACCCATGGTGCCCAAGCTTCCTTTCTACCTAAATCGCATGACTTAAAGTTGATTTACTCATGAGTCTACTTATTATGAATTTCACTGCACACTATGTTGGGGTTTTCATGAAATTGTGATTATTTTAGCATGTTTTGACCTATGAATCTAAGATCTATTGTGAGATTTGATGAAGGGTTTTGATGTATATTGCTTGAGGGTGTTACCAAGTATCAATTGATGGTTTTACATTGAATTTTCTAGCACGATTCCACTCTTGAAATGCATAGTTTTACATTAGCACTACACACCCGCCAAGTGTTTGATAAAATGTTCAGTTATGATTTCTTGAAGAATTGAAGGCCCAATGCATGTCGTATGAGTTGCATGACTATATGATGTTGAAAGAAATGTATGTATATGATATTATCTCTATAGTGTTGGGGATTAACCAAGCCTCACTTGGAAGGTTGTAGGCCCGGGTAACCCTGTTGAGGGGTTTGTACCTCGACCGCCTTGCTCGAGAGATGGTTGGCACGTGCAACCGTGTTGAGGCGTTTGTACCTCGATCACCTCGCTCAAAAGGTAGTAGACCCGTGCAACCTTTTTGAGGGGTTTGTACCTTGATAACCACATTGAGGGGTTTGTACTTCATCAACCATGTTGGGGGTTTGTACCTCATCAACCATGTTGAGGGGTTTGTACCTCATCAACCACATTGAGGGGTTTGTACCTTATCAACCACATTAAGGGATTGTACCTCATTTGGCTCTCCAAGGAGGTTACAGGTCTTAGATATTCACTAATAATGGTCTCTCGTTATGCATGTATTATGTTCTATATAAGCATGATTTGACTTTTATATAAGCATGATTTGACTTCAAGCATTATTCATACATGTCATATTTTTATATGCTTATTCATTGCATATGTTACGCATTTCGATTATATTACTTATCACTTTTGTATTGCATCCTATATACTTAGTACATTCAAACGTACTAATGCTTATTCTATGCCTATATGATGTCATCATGTAGGAACCAAAGTCTCACTTGATTATCCTCCTCCACGTGGCTAATATGATTTTTCTCAAGCTAGTTGGTGAGTCCTGCATTCCGGAGACAATGTCTATTTTCTTATGCTATGTATTAAAACTTTCTTTTCTTGATGTATGTTTCTTATTGACTATGAGGGTGAGCCCGTTTGTATGTCTTGGCTCCCGCTAAGTTCTATGTTAATAGGTGTTGTTGGACACATTATGTATTTATGCCATGAGCCTTGACACTCTCTTGTTTGATGTTTATGCTATGAAAGCTTTCCTCTAGTCCCTTTGCCCCTATTCCTAATTCAATCATGTTGTTTAATTGCTTTCGCGACCAATGATGTGTAATAATATGTTAAGAGGCTTGTTTGGGGTCCCTTCGAGTTTCCCATTCGCCTTGTCACGTCTAGGACCTAGGCTTGGGTCATGACACAAATTAGCCCCTTTTCACTTTCCTCTCTAATATTTTCCCTCAAACACTCAAAAAATAAACAAATTTGCATCGCACTCATAAATCCTTCAAGATATTCATCATCTCTGTTGCATTTCTCAAGACAAGTGTTCGTACTAATTTTTCTTGTTCTTTGTTAATAGTTTGAAACTTCTTTATGCTCTTTGTTTGAAATCATGTGGATAAACTTTTTTATTGCTTATCATTAGTTGTTTGTTGTTGGGTGTTAAGATTTTAGGCCTAATTTCTTGGTTAAGTAATGTTTGTGCTTGATATTGATAGGTGAATTCGTTAGGCCGAAATTAAGAAAAAATTGGGTATTGGCCAAAGCGGTGACAAAATTGTTGACTCAACTTAACCAAGAAGTCAGTGCCCTCGAGACTTCAAGTGGTAGGAGCGAGGAGAGAGGGGCCAAGATGGCCCATTTTGAAGGAAAGTTCCAAAGTCCCAAAGATTGAGGTGATGCTATGTATCCAACATGTTGTAAGATTCATAGAGGCCCATGTTTGAAGGTCACCAATGCTTGTTTTCGTTTTGGTGAAGAGGGGTATAAGAGGAATGATTCTCCTCGTAAATGCAATAAGGGTAAAAGGGGTGATGATGGGGTGACTTGCCTTAGATGCCCAAAATGTGGGAGGAATCATAGTGGCACGTGTTGGAGGAACATGGGTGCATGCTTTAGGTGTGGCGAGATGGACCACAAAATTTTGGATTTTCCACATGCTCACAATAAAGGTAATGATGGCCAACCACAAGGGCAAGGTGGTCATGTAGATTAAGAGGCTCAAGTTGGCCAAGGTAGTGCCCTTCAGCACATTAAATTTTATGCTCTTCAAGGAGGCATGGAGGGATGAGGCGCCCGATGTTGCTACCTGTATGTTGAAATTTCCTTTGGCTTTGATTTGTATGCATTGATGGGCTCGGGTCCCACTATTTCTTTCATTATTCTTCCTTATTGCTAGTGGGATTCAATTGTTCCTGAGTTGTTGTGAATGTTTGGAGTTTACCCCTTTGTTGAGTCTATTGTTGTTAGAAGGTTCATAGGTATGGTTCTGTGTTTATATTGCATTAGGTCTTGTCTTGTGACTTGTTGGGTTTGGTGGTGGATTTTGATGTCATACTTAGAATGGATTAGTTGCATGCTTATTATGTCTCTGTTGATTGTAGGGCCTGTAGAGTTAGATTCCAATTCCCTAATAAACCTATCTTTTAGTGGGGGCTTGTAATGTGGTTGTGAAGGGGTAAGTCCGTTTCTTGTCTTAAGGTACAATTGATCTTTAAGCGTTGCATTTATCATCTTGTAAAAATTAGGTGTGTTGAATCTATGTTACTTCTATTGAGTCATTTCGGAGGATCAATGAGTTAGTGAATGTCCTTTCTGATATTTTGAATTTGGGGTGGTGCCTTTTGGTTTGACTTAAGCACTGGTTATGTCTATAGGTCTCATAAATAAGGTCTTTAGACCCTACCTTGTTATGCTTGTGATGGTCCTTGGTGGTGATATGTCGGTTTGTCTCTAAAAGTGAGGAGAAGCATGTGAGTCATTTTAGGGTAGTACTACAAAGCTTAAGGAAAAAGGTTTGGTGCTAAATAGGAGAAGTGAAAGTGTTAGTTGTAATAGGTTGCCTTCCTAGGTCGTGTGGTGTCGGGTGATGGAATTAAGGTTGACCCTAATAAAACATATGTGATTAAAGATTAGCCTAGACCATTGACCCCATCAGATATTAGGGGTGTCTTGGACTTAACACTTATTACTAGAGGTTAAGTTTGTGGATAAGTTTTCTTTTATTGCTTCTCCTATGAGTTAGTTGACCCCAAGTAAGGCTAATTTGAGTGGACCGATGAGTGTGGATAGAGTTTCTAAAACCTTGAAGGTTAAGCTTGTGTCCGCTCCTATCTTGGCTCTACTGGATGGGTTGGAAGGGTTTTTGTGTATTGTTGTGCCTCAAGAATTGGTTTGGGTGGTGTTTTGATGCTAAATGGTACGGTGATAGCCTATGCTTCTAGACAACTTAAGGTACTTGGAAAAGATTAACCTACCCATGATATTGAATTGGCCACCGATGCATTTTCTTTGAAAATCTGGCGTCATTATTGGTATGGGGTGCCTGTGGAGGTGTTTACCAATTATAAGAGTCTCCAATGTGTGTTCATTCAATAGATCTGAATTTAAGGCAAGGAAGGTGGTTAGAACTTCTTAAGAACTATGATATGAGTGTGCATTATCATCTTGGTAAGGCTAATATGGTGGATGATGCTTTGAGTAGCGTGTCCATGGGTAGCCTAGCACATGTTGATGATGGTGGCAAAGAGGTGGCTGGGGAGGTCCATCGGGTGGCTAGATTGGGAGTTAGGTTGGAAGAGGTTGATAATAGTGGTGGTGCTGTTGTTGATGGTTCTAGATCTTTATTGGTTGAGCAGGTGAAAGATAAGCAAGATCTTGACCCCACTTTGATGGAATTGAAGGATGGTAAGGTGGAGGTTTTCTCCCAAGGGGGAGATGGCACCCTTAGATACCAAGGTAGGTTATGTATGCCTTATGTTGATGGCTTGAGAGAAAAGATTCTTGATGAGGCTCATGGTTCTTCCTATTCTATTCATCCCGGTTCTACTGAGATGTATAGAGATTTGAGAGAGGTGTATTGGTGGGGAGGTATGAAGAGGGACATTGCTAAATTTGTTTCCAATTGTCACAGTTGTCAACAAGTCAAAGCCGAGCACCAAAGGCCAGGCAGCCTAGCACAAGACATAGAGATTCCTACTTTGAAGTGGGAGAAGATAAATACGGATTTTCTGGTTGGGTTGCCCAAGACTAGAATGGTTTTTGATTCCATTTGGGTTGGGGTTGATAGGATGATGAAATCGGCTCATTTTCTACTGGTTAAGACTATATATGGGCTGAGGATTATGCTAGGTGTATATTAATGACTTGGTGAAGTTGCATGGTGTTCTTTTGCCCATCATATCGGATCTTGATGCTCAATTTACTTCACATTTTTGGAGGTCCTTTCAAAAGAGTTGTAGTATAAGAATCAAACTTAGCACGACCTTTCACCCTCAAACGGATGGACAAGCCTAAAGAACTATCCAAACATTTGAGGATATGCTTAGGGCTTGTGTATTGGAGCTTAAGGGTAGTTGGGATGATCATCTTCCATTGATTGAGTTTTCCTATAACAATAGCTATCATTATAGCATTGGTATGGCTCCTTTTGCGGCCCTCTACGGTAGGCGTTGTAGATCACCGGTTGGGTGGTTTGAAATGGGAAAAAGATGGCTTTTTTGGGTTTGGATCTAGTCATGGAAGCTATGGAGAAGGAGAAGTTGGTTAGGGAAAGGTTGAAAACAACCCAAAGTCGTCAAAAGTCCTACGCCAATGTGAGGAGAAGGGATCTTGAATTTAAAGTTGGTGATTGGGTCTATTTGGAGGTTTCACCCATGAAGAGTGTGGTCCGATTCTGCAAGAGAGGGAAATGAGTTTATGGTTTGTAGGTTCGTAAAGAGCGCTGAGGAGAATTGGTGAGGTTGCATACGAATTGGAGTTGCTTATGAATAGGGATATGGTTCATCTGGGTCTTCATGCATCTAGGTTGAGGAGATGAGTTGGCGACTCAAGTGCTATAGAACTTTTGAGGTTGTGGGTGTTGTGGAGGATAAGTTGGATTAGGAGAAGATCCCAGTGGAGATATTGGATGGATAGATAGGAAAAGTTTATTAATAAGGATGCAGTGTTCGTCGAGGCCTTTTGGAAGAATCGTCAAGTCGATAGTTTCTCTTGGGGAGCCGAAGCGGGCATGGAGAAGTGATATCTGAACCTTTTTCACTATATTCAAGCTTGTGATAACACGTCAAGTCCTTTTCTTTTATGATTCCAAATCTTATGTTTCAGCCCCTATGTCATTTGTATGGATTCATGTTTATGTTGACAAGTTCGTGATGATTTTGACACATATGTCGAGATCTTGAAAATGGTGTTTTAAATATGTTGTTGCATTCTTGTTGGGTTTAATTTCTTCATGATTACTCTTCTAATGTATGTTTCTTTGACAATCGGGGATAAATGTTCCCAAGGGGGAGTTATTGAAATGACCCCCCACCCCCCAAAAAAAAGTGCCAAAAAATGTGCCTCGGAAGTGCCCAAAATCGTAATTTCTCAAAATCCATGTCTTTTTTCGAAAATCCAACTTCATATTCTTGTTTAGGTGCTAAATTGAGTAGAAAATGGGTATAAACCCAATTTTAGAGCAACCGTAGCAAAATCTGACATTTGAAAGTGATAGAAAATAGTGAGCAGGCGGGCCCCTAGCGCGACGGCGTGCCCCCTATTTTGTGCCCAATTTTTTCCTTTCCGGTCCAAGGCCTTCGGGTCTTGGGCCTAAACCTCTCCATATTTAAAAATACCTATACTTAGCAATATTTCACTCTCAAATCATTCAAGACATTCCCCAATACTCACTCAAACCCTTAGACAGTATTTCACCTCAAAATTCATGCGTCCAAATCTCTTCCGGATCATAGGGATTTCACTCAAGCTTCAATTCTCCATTAAAATCTTTATCAAGGAATTCTCCAAAGCTAAGGTATGTGGGTTTCAAACGTTGGGTCCTTTCACCTGTGGTGCCCAAGCTTCCTTTTTACCTAAATTGCATGATTTAAAGTTGATTTACTCATGGATCATACTTCTTATGAATTTCACTGCACACTATGTTGGGATTCTCATGAAATTGTGATTGTTTTAGCATGTTTTGAGCTATGAATCTAAGATCTATTATGAGATTTGATAAAGGGTTTTGCTGTGTATTAATTGAGCGTGTTACCAAGTACCTATTGATAGTTTTACACTGAATTTTCTAGGATGACTCCACTCTTGAATTGCATGGTTTTACACTAGAACTACACACTGGCCAAGTGTTTGATAAAATGTCCGGTTATGATTTCTTGAGGAATTAAAGGCCCAATGCATGTCTTATGAGTTGAATGACTGTATGATATTGAAAGAAATGTATGTATATGATATTATCTCTATAGTGTTGGGGATTGACCAAGCCTCACTTGGGAGTTTGTAGGCCTAGGTAACCATGTTGAGGGGTTTGTACCTCGATCGCGTTGCTCGGGAGGTGGTAGGCCTGAACCACCGTGTTGAGGGGTTTGTACCTCGATCACCTTGCTTAGGTGATGGGAGGCCCATGCAACCATGTCGAGGGGTTTGTACCTTGATAACCACATTGAGGGGTTTGTACTTCATCAACCATGTTGAGGGGTTTGTATCTCATCAACCATGTTGAGGGGTTTGTACCTCATCAACCACATCGAGGGGTTTGTACCTCATTCACCTCTTCAAGGAGGTGGTAGGCCTTGGAGATGAGGTACAAACCCCTCAATGTGAGAATCAGAGTCCCACTTGATCATCCTCCTCCACGTGGCTTGTACGATTTCCTCCAAGCTAGTTGGTGAGTCCTCTATTCCGGGGACAATGTCTATACTCTTATGCCATGTATTAAGACTCTTTTTTCTTAATGTATGTTTCTTATTGACTATGAGGGTGAGCCTAGTCATATGTCTTGGCCCCCGCTAAGTTCTATGTTTGGAGGTGTTGTTGGACACATTATGTAGTTATGCCATGAGCCTTGACTCTCTCCTGTTTGATGTTTATGCTATGAAAGCTTTGCTTTAGTCCCTTTGCCGCTATTCCTAATTCAATTATGTTGCTTAATTGCTTTTGCGACCTATGATATGTAATGATATGTTAAGAGACTTGTTTAGGGTCCCTTCAGGTTCCCCATTCGCCGTGTCACGTCTAGGCCCTAGGCTTGGGTCATGACACAAATCAACCCCCTTTCACTTTCCTCTTTAATATTTTTCCTCAAACACTCAAAAGTTGAACAAATTTGCATCGCACTCATAGATCCTTCAAGATATTTATCATCTCTGTAGCATTTCTCAAAACAAGTGTTCTTACTAATTTTCTTGTTCTTTGTTAGTAGTTTGACACTTCTTTATGCTCTTTGTTTCAAATCGTGTGGATAGACTTGTTTTATTTCTTACCATTAGTTGCTTGTTGTTGGGTGTTAATATATTAGGCCTAATTTCTTGGTTTAAGTGATGTTTGTGCTTGACATTGATGGGTGAAAACCTTAGGATGAAATTGCGGAAAGATTAGGATTTCGTAATCTTTTGCTTAAATTGTTGATTATGCGAAACATTATTTTGGGTATTGCAAAGTTGCAAGTGTGGGGTTTTTGATCCTTACATGATGCCTTGTTTTTGCCTCTCCGGGTTAACTTGTGCTTGAATATACTTTGTGGGGATTTGCTTGAAATAATTGTTTTAAATGAGGTTGTGAACATATGAGTGATGTAAGTGTGGATTGGAAGTGCTGGGGTGGTATTGTTGACTTGAAGTATAGAGTTATGTTGTTGGATTATTGTTTATTAGCCTGTACTAAGGAAGGAAATCTGAGTACCTTCTAAATTTGTGACTGACTTGAATATAAGTGTGGGGTTGGGTGTATAGGTCACTTTTTAGCAGGGGCCTTGTTTTGTGCTTATGTGCTGATGATGTCTTTTTTATGTTTGCAGGTTCACATGGCTTCTTGTGCATGTTGAACAGGTCAAGCTAGTGGGGCAGGGGCCTTGAGTAGCAGAAGACGGGCTAGGGACATCCCTGAGTTGCCCAAAGCCCCGGAGCATAGGGCCCAGAGGGTCCGTCTTGGGCTTAAGACTGTAGATAAGGCTAGCACTGGTATAGGTCGCACGATGAGACAAAGTACTTCCCGTATGTCCCTACAGATACTGATTCATTGGCCTGGGATTACCCACACATATTCTAGCGCTGCATAGAGTATCGCCTGAACTTTCTACTTGAGGAGCCGAGGCACAAAAACTTGGGTGTCGTTCGGGAGTTCTATGCTAAAATGAGGAGAGAGCCATAAACCTAGGTGGTGAAAATTTGGTTAGTGGAGGTAAACATCACTCCACTGGCGATTAATAGGGTCTTCGGCACCATGGATGTCCCTACAGACACCTTTACTGAGCTCTAGTTTA